>JANUWF010001706.1:0-76266 GCA_026120185.1 Voacanga thouarsii
GACGATTTTTGAATCCGTCACAAATTTTTGCCTCTGCGAGGAGGAAATTAGCGGGGAATTTTCCTTCGCTAATTCTCTATTTTCTTGTAGTGGCTGACTCAACCATGGAAGCTGAGTATGTGGCAGTTTCGGAGGCATCCAAGGAAGTAGTCTCGCTCCGGAAGTTCCACTCAGAACTTGGAGTCGTGCCACACATAGACAGGCCGATTGTGATGTATTACGACAACACTAGAGTAGTATTGCAATCTAAAGAATCTCGGAACCACAAGAAAGGGAAGCACATAGAGAGGAAGTACCACCTGATCTGGGGTTTCATCCAAAGATGGGAAGTCGTGATGGAACAGATTGCCTTCGAGAACAATCTAGTAGATTCATTCACCAAGCATTTGGTTGAGAAAGTCTTCAAGAGATGCTTAGACACCATAGGGGTGGGCACCTAAGGACTTACTTAATCTTAAAATGCAAGTGGGAGATTGTTGGGATGTATGCCCTCTTAGACTAGGTTTCTGATTAAAAATCGAATGTTTTAATAAATTAATTTATTTTCAAAAATTGTTTGTAAATTTACAATTTTATTTATGTACAATTACGTTTGGAAAAGACCCATTGTGTTTAAGTAAGTGGTCCATGTGAATGGAGGTCTTTCACAATAAGGTATGGATCATGGGTTACTTAACACATAAACATTCGTTCTTTACCGATTAATGAGAATGGGAATCTCATCATGTCTAGGTTATTATGTTGTGAATTCTAAATGGGGAATGACTTACCTTTAGCCAGTGAGTAGTCCACTCACTTCATGACATAAGCATATTTCAAATACGTAGAACAAGACTTGTAGTAGTGGTTTCTAAAAGTACTATATGTTAGAAACCTAGACTACTACCGCTACAGTATGGACTAGTACTCTACGACTTGAGTATGAGTTGGTGGTCTGACAAAGCTAGAAGCATATACTTTGATATGCTATAGTTGAAGTTCTATCGTAGGGCCAATATACTTGCATATTGGGTATGTGTGACTAGTTAGTTAAGACAGACTTGTACAAGATAATTTCTATACTATATCGCCCCTTATGGTTGTCTGAATGATCTAAATATCCAGGACCCTAGGAAATATGACTTGGATGTTTGCTTTAGGGTAGCTCCCTTGGAAAGTGAAAATAATCCAAGAAGTCGTGGATCATTGGACTAGAGGCCTAAGGATGGTAGATGTCATTTAGAGAGGTGTTAGTACACTTTTTCCTCTCTGAATGTACGACGATGTATAGAGGGGTATTTTAGTCATTACACCTGTAGGTTGGAGACTTTGCTAATGCAACACTGTCCTTAGGGTCAATATTTCCTTATGGTGATATTAGAAAATATTTAAAATGCAAAATACAGCTATTTATATGACAAGGGTATTTTGGTCATTTTAGTAGCCAATGCGGTGTGTCTTTTGGTTCCCAGTATAGATCGTGAGTCCAAATTAAATACGGGCTAAGGAATTAAATTAAATTAAATAGAATTTATTTTATTTAAGTAGCATGATTTAATTATTGGGTTAAAATAAAATAAAGGTCCATGGAGAGAGAAAATTAATTAAATTAGTTTAGTGGGTTAATTAATTATTCAGGGTTTTGGCCCAGTTTGAATAATTAGGGATTAACCTGGGACTAAACTAATTTAGTCTTATTTAATTGGACTGATTTATTTGGGCTGAAAAAATTAATTATTTGTTAGGCCATTAAGTTGGTTCTAACTAGAATAATTAATTAAGCCCAAAAGGTTAAACTAAAAGTCTGATGGCACAATCCAGTTTAACCCAAGGTTTTATTTAGGTTAAACATGAGGATTGGAAAAAAAAACGTCGTTGTTACAGAACACACAATCTAAGAGACGGCTTCTCTGTGGAAAAGGCCAGGCATCTCTCTCTCTCTCTCTCCAGAAAAATTCCCTAGCCTATTAGTTTTTCACCAAACGGTAGTTAGGCAGGCCATATACTGGAAGACCTAGAATTCAGCGTTCACATACATGCAAAGACGGAGTAGGAAGCTTGCAGGAATCACACCAGAGGCTTCCACCAGCACACCTACCTCAGTTGCGCACGTTTTGGTCCAGCCACCTTTGAGAACCAGAAGGAGAGGTAAAATTTTTAAAACTTTGGGATTGGGACAGGACGCAACCGGCGCCGACCCTGCCCTAAAATCCCTGTTCTTGTTTTTCTAATTTTTTTTTATGTTCTCTTCCGCTACGTGCCCTGTGTTTTCCCGCTTTCCATGCCTTCACTAAGAGCCCCCTGCCTTGCGAGCTAACACTTATCTATGAATATCGTGGCTAGTGATTGGCTAATATCGTACGGAGTGAGCCATGTGCTCATGTTTAAACTATAGCACATTAGATATGGAGGTCAACATGTAGCATCGAGCTATTTCGTTGGCCTTCTACCATGCTTTCTCAGTCTCTCGCTCCTCAGCGGTGAAACCCTCCCCGATAACAGGGCAGGTGTCAAAGATAACATACTTATACTCCTCAACAGTAAGTATTATGTCCATGTTCCTTTTTCAGTCCACATAATTTGGACTCGTTAGTTTATTCTCACGAAGAATAATGACTAAAGGACTAAAAGAACCTCCTCTAACCATTTCTGAAAAATCAAAAAATAAAAGAAAAACTCAGTTTGTGAAAAACAAAATAATTTGTGGGTTTATCCTCATATTAAATCTGATAATAGTTAACTCTATCACTATTATTTTTAATACGATTAATTTGGCTCTTAGAAAAATTGACATAATTTCTTAGGAAGATTAACAGTTTCCTAAGCTAAGTGTATTAAGCACTACAAATTAATTTTCCTTCTAGGTAATGATCTAGAAAATTACTTCATGGTGAGATGACCGTTTCTTCTCATTTTCTATGGACATTCCTTGCATTATAACTTCCAACGTGTGCTGGCCGATCATAGTACATGTCCCGGGTTATTAATTACATCCATCCATTAGTTCTAAGTCCTTGTGGTATCCTCATTCTCTACAGGTTCACTCCCAAGGTGATATGAGGGGACCCACGATCTCTAATAAGGATCGTGATGGAAGCTGTGGTGCCATTGGAACCCCTCTCCCACTTAATATTTTAAAATAAGGATTTTCTTGTAAAATATCTGTTGAAAATTTCAATTAAGTTTTCTTTTAACTCAAAAATAAAATATCTAAATCCATAAAAATTTCTATGTCAAGGTTTATACCCTTTAAGAATTTTTTTATGGATTAATTTTATTAAAGTTAATAAACTTAATCATTTCAAATTTTTCCAATAAAACTTTCGAGAGATTTTGATCTCAAGTTTAATTTAACAAAAACAAATTTTCTTGTTAAAATTCAATCAAAATGATTTTCTATTTTAATTCACAAAAATATCTAAATTCAAAATATTTTCTATGTCAAGGATAAAATTCTTTGAAAAATAACCAGGAATTAATTTTTGTCCGAATTAAAATTAATCATTTGATTTAAGAAAAATATTATTCTTTGTCAAAAATTCTCAAAGACTTTTGGTCTTTGAGAAAAGTCTTTGAGAAAAGACACACATAGGGTACAAAAAGAAATAAGCATGCTAGAAAACTGTAAATGTTTTCATGCTTTTATATTCTTTTAAACTAAGTGTCCAAATAATAAAATTAAACACATTAATTAATTAATAGTCTTGTTTAATCCTAAATTTCCTTTACTATTATTTTTTATGCAAAATATTCAAATAATATTAACTATTGCAATAAAAATAACTTCGCCTGGTATGAGACCAAAAAATATATTTAAAAAAATATTTCTATTTCGGGTCCAGTGTACCCGCCATACTAGATCATGGCCCATGGGAAAAGGATTTTGTCTTAAGATTAATTCATCCCATCCTTCATCTCTTAATTTTTGAATGAGAAACTTAGTGGACGAAAAAAGATGTATTGCATTTAAAATGTCTTGAGATTGACACTATAAAGCCTGGCAAAGAAAATTAAGATCTCTAAGATTATTCGCATGAGATGCATTATGAAAACAAATTCAAATGAAGTAAACGCCTCATAAGTTGCATTTGCATCTTCACGTTGAGCCGGTGTAACCCCATCCTCAATGATATTAAGTAAAACTTCACAAGTTGCATTGAACATATTCGTCAAACTAATAATAGATTTCAAATGAGAACTCCAACGTGTATCTTCTGCCCTCTGTAAACTGCCAACTTGATTAAGTCCTTTGCCATTCTCAAGCTCATTATTGGCAAGTAAATAGGCAATATTTGAAGTATGAGCAGCTTTTAGTTGATCATTACGCTTACATGAAGCACTAACAAAATTAATTATATTACTCAATTTTTCAAATAAGTGATGAGTAGGAATAACTTCTTTTGATGCGGCAATTAAAGCTAATTGTAAATGATGTGCCAAACATTGAACATAGTAAGCATAAGGGCATTCATCTAAAATCAAAGCTTGTAACCCATTCCACTACTAAAAATTCAGGCAAATATGACGGCTAGAAAACTGTCGTATTTGAGAAAAATATCGTCGTTTTTGTTATAAACGACGGTTTTTTGACCCTCGTATATAATGGCATCATTTTTATTAAAAATGACGGAAAATCCGTCGTATTTACCTAATGCGACAGTGTAAATACGACAGTCAGGAAAAAGTGTCGCAATTACTCACTTGGGTTGAGATTCTACAAACCATCACATTTGGTGAAAAAACCATCGCAATTGTTCCTAAATACGACGATTTTAAACCGTCGCAAATACTTGTTAATTGCGACGGTTATTGCGATATTTGCGACGGTTATTGCGATGGCCCTAACCATCGCAATTACTAAGTATTTGCGACGGCATCCAACTGTCGTAAATACAACCGTGGCACTAATTTTCAGAGCAATTGTGACCATTATTAAAAACAACGGTTCAGACCGTCGTATATATGCTGTTAAGCCATTACCAAATGCGACGGTCATAAGCAAATTTGATTAAATTTTTTTTTTAAATGTGACCGTCGCATTTTGTAAGCAAATACAACGGTTTAATTTTTTTAAAAAAATAATTGATTGGAATTTAGGCCTATCCACCTGCAATTTCAAACCAAATACAATCATTTCAACTCATTCAACACCAATCACAATAAAATACAATTTGCTTAATGTCAAACAAATCAAAATCAATCTCTTGAAAATTGAAATCATAAATAATCCTTAAACTCCACAAGAGAAGTAATACTACATATATAACAAGTAGGAAATACCAAAGAATCTATTAGGAAAGTAGTATATGTAAAACAAGAAACAAAATTGAGGACGTCATGTCCTCCCAGGTATCATCTTTTCCACTTCCTTCTTATCTCTTCCCGATATCATCTTTTCTCTTTCATCCTTGTCTCTTCCTCTCCTCAGTCTCGATAAAATATTAGTTTTTACCCAACATAACTCTAGGTCAGTAGGTTGGGCTTTAGAACATCTCCTTATCGTCCTTTCCCCTTTCTCCATGTCCCTTTCTGCAATAGAACAACAGAAAAATGTCAATTCAGAAAAATGTCAGTTCAGTCTAATTAAAAATGTCAGTTCATATACTCCTTCCTCTTCCTCTTGTCTCTTTCTACAACAGAAAAATGTTAGTTTAGTTTAATTAAAAATGTTAGTTCATTTACCCCTTCCTCTTTATTTCCCGGTATCGTCTTTTCCCCTTCCTCCTTGTCCCTTTCTGCAACAGAACAATAGAAAAATGTTAGTTCAGAAAAATGTCAGTTCAGTCTAATTAAAAATGTCAGTTCATTTACCCCTTCCTTTTCCTCTTGTCTCTTTCTATAACAGAACAACATAAAAATGTCAGTTCAGTCTAATTTAAAATGTTAGTTCATTTTCCCCTTCCTATTCATTTCCCGGTATCGTCTTTTCCCCTTCCTCATTGTCCCTTTCTACAACAGAACAATAGAAAAATGTCAGTTCAGAAAAATGTCAATTCAGTCTGATTAAAAATATCAGTTCATTTACCCCTTCCTCTTTCTCTTATCTCTTTCTGCAACAGAACAACAAAAAAATGTCAGTTCAAAAAAATTAAAAATGTCAGCTCATTTACCCCTTCCTCTTCATTTCCTGGTATTGTCTTTTCCCCTTCCTCCTTGTCCCTTTTTGCAACAGAACAATAGAAAATTTTCAGTTCATTTAGCCCTTCCTCTTCCTCTTATCTATTTCTCTCCTTAGTCATCTCTCCCCTCTTCTCGTCCAACATTATATATCCCTTAGTCATCAGTCACTAGTCATCCCTTAGTTTTTGTCTCTCCTCAGTCATCCCTCCCCTCTTCCCGCACAGATATATATATCCCTTTTCTCAGAAATGAATAGTCGTAATTCATTTGAGAGGTAGTCAAATTTTGAATTAGTTTCCAAAGAAGAAGATGTCGATGTGTTTTCCTTTGAGAGGTGATCAAGTCTAGATAGCTCTTAACACTTGATTAAATTAAGCAAATGAGTCAACCGCCAACACCCCATATCAGTTCCTTCAAAATTATAAAATCTAAGGCAAATCAATCATAGTAATCAATTCAATTCCTGTCTCTCCTTCACCCCTTTTACAGCTCAGCCACTGAACCCCTGTAGTAATCAATTCAGTTTTCCCAAAATTAATATTAGCAAAACATAAAACTAGTTCCTCGGGCTACAATAAACTAGCAAAACATCAATTCAGTCTTCCAGTTTTCTTTGCGAAATAATTAGACAGCAGAATACAAAACACAAGACTGTAACGGCAGAAATTCTTGTAAATAAATTTTTTTCCCTTGTGATCGACTTGTTCAGCTGAAGTTCCTCCACTTGGTCACTCATTCCACGCAGAAACTTGGCTTCTTCAACCAACAAGTTGCCGAAGGTTTCAGCAACAAAGCCCACAACAGCTTCAGCCATTTTCACCAACCCACTTAGAAACTCACTTAGAAACAAATGCAAAACAAAACCAAATTTCACCAACCCACTTAGAAACTCCTAAACTAGGATCGCAGGTACCAAAACAGCCAAAATTTCACAAACTTTTACTGATAAAAACTATTTACCTGATAAAAGAAGATTATCATCGGTGAGAATGACTCATGGAATGGGTCAAAGGCTTACGGGTTTCTTAAGAATAGCCATCACTAATATTGCCTCATGTACCAGTTCAAACATCAAAGTCTCACCTACTGTAAGTAAGAGGCTAGGTTCCTAAGTTGTCATATAATCTAATGAAGCCTTTTATAGGCAAAAGAATATATCAAGACTTAAGGACCAGGACGCCCAGCTGAACCTTTGCAAAAACAAAACATATTGGTTTTAACACGAATGTTTACAACCCAAGAAACATTACGAAGCTAAATTCATGTTGATAAAATATGTGTTTAGCAGCAAGATTTAGATGCAACAAGCATAAACAAGAAACAACAACAAATACAATGAGCACATACAGTCTACCAGCAAACTCCAGGAGAGATTACTATCATTACTTGGATTAAGAAGCGATTACTGGTTGCCTTCTTTGCCCAATATAGGCCTCCCGAAGTTCTTGATACCCACTTCTGTAATGCTCCAGTGAGAAGCATATCTGCCTTATTGCTTCTCTTTTCTCCACAGCTCTTTCTGATATGATGGCTGCCTGGCTTTCCACCTCTTTCTCCAAACCCTCAACTTTCATTCTAAGTTCATCTCTTAGCTTAAATTCCCTTTCAGATATTGTGGTTATCTCTGTATGTTGCAATTTCAACTGATGTAATTCGGCTTCCAGCGGTTGAATTCTGTTGTTTCGAGAACACAGCTCTACATGAAGTGTATGTACCTTTGCAATGAGCCCATCTTTCTCTGCCATCAGATCTAATAAAACAAACTACAGAGACTCCAAACGAAGCACCGTAACCTGGGCAAATCGTATCCATTTGGCTTCCACCTCCATTTTAGATATTCTGAAATGGGTATCTCAGAGGATGCATCTTTGGCATCAGCAGAACTGCCTAGTCCTTCGTAAATGGTAAGTTTAGCCACAATTTAGAGAAGAACAAGCTGAGAAAGAACAAATGCAACAATGATACTGTTGAGAGAGTCGGGGAAGACAAATAAAAAGTAAAAAGCAATGCTGGAAAGAAAGACAAGTAAAAAGAAAAAAGGAAAAAGCAAAGCTTTTCCATTTTTTAAAAAGTAAAGTTTCAAATTCGAACAATTCTTTTGCAAAGCAAGTTACAATTTTAATGTTTTTTTTAAAAAAATTATTTATTATATATATATATATATATATATATATATATATGAATGAAGAAATATACACTGTGATTGAGGAAGAAAGTTTTTATTATATTATTCAATAAAATAATAAATGAATTATTTCTATGAATTAAAAAACAAATTATTATATTATTTAATAAAATAATAAAAAATTGTAAGTTTTTTATACTTTAAAAATACACCCAAAAAAAAAAAAAGTCATGAGCACTATATTGTTTAATTGTTAAGAAAAGTAAGATGAGAAAATAATTATATTTTTTATTTTTTAAAAAATTTAGTACTTGATTAATTATTTTTATTATAAGAAAAGAAAAGAATATATAATCAAGCCATGAGAGAAAAGAAAATTTGAAATTTGAAAAGAAAATAATATAAATAATATAAAAATATTATAATGATATGAATCAAATTTGAAAAGAAAATTAAAATTTTATAAAATTAAATTTGATTAAAAAGAGAAAATATAATATTTTATAAATAAATTATAATTTTATAAATATAAAAATAGTTATATTAAATTTTGAGGCTTGAGAAAGATGGAGTGAGTGACCAAATGTTATAAAATATATATGTCTCTCTCTCTCTCTCTCTCTCTATATATATATATATATATATATATAACAAACAAAAGCAACAAAGGAAAAAGAAAATCGGTGGGAAACAAACACCATTAGACAAATTGAAGAAGACAAATGGATGAAGACAAATTGAAGAAGACAAATGAACCAAATGCTATGTAAATTAGATGAAGACTAAATGAATTAGGATACGGTATATCTAGCAAAAAAAAAAATGATATAGTCAAAGAAAAAGCAATAAAGTTCTACTATTTTCTTTATAATTTTTTTCTAATCACCATTAGAAAATTATAAACATATGAAAATAAGTAATGCAAGTGACGTAAATTGAAGGAATATTTTTAAACCAACAAGCTATTGTATGAAATTTTTAAAGAAAAAGATTAAATTACTTTAATTAGAAATTATAAAATTACTTTAAAAATTAAGAATATTATAATTTAATAAAATAATAAATGATAAAAATCAATTAAAAAACAATGAACATATATTTGATTTCTTAGGATAATAGATAATTTAAATAAAAATAATTAAAGACTACATATATTTGAAAACCATAATTTTTTAATGCATATAATATATATATTACACACACACACACACATATATATATACACACACATACATATATAACAAACAAAAGCAACAAAGGAAAAAGAAAATGTAATAATGATACTCTACCTAGGTATATTATGTAACCATTATTTAAATTTAACATAAATGGTAATGAAATATATAGATAGAATGTCTATATATATAATTAAATGTAATAATCAAGAGATAGGATATTATACCTAGGTATATATATACACACACATATGTATGTTTGTAATTAAAATATTATTTATAATATATAATATATTAATCTAATACTCACTAACTAATAATGATATATTATCCTGGATATAAATAATATATATACATATATCTTAGAATAACTAACTATAATAATTAAAATAAAATTCAAGCACTTTAATATCAATATATGAAAACTTAAGATGTAAACAAAAACATGTATTTATAAAGTTAAAACAAGTTTAATGACCAAGTTTGAAGGTCATTTGTTTTATTTTATCACATTTGTACAGTAATATCTATAAAATAAAAAGATATCTTAATATTTACAAATATAAAGATATCAAATTAACGATCCAATTGTTAAAGTTATTGTAATCATTACAAATAGTATTGTGACTAAATTTAAAAATAATCAGATAAAATTTAAAATAATTTTGAGAGGCTTTGATATAACTATACTAAAAACGACGGTTAAAATAAATTAACCGTTGTATTTGGCCTACCCTATTGTGACGGCCAGTACATAACCATCATATTTGGCCTACTCTATTACGACGGGTACAATAAACCGTCCTATTTAGCCTACTCTATTGCAACGCCTACAATGAACTGTCGTATTTGGCCTACTCTGTTGCTACGGTTAAAATAAACCGTTGTATTTAACCTACTTTGTTATGGCGGTTAAAATACACCGTCGTATTTGCCCTACTCTATTGCGACGGTTACAATAAACCGTCGTATTTTATGTACTTTATTGCGACGGTTAAATTAAAAAGTCGTATTTGGCCTACTCTTTTACGACAATTATAATGAACCGTCGTGTTTAGACTACTCTATTGCGACAATTTGTATAAACCGTCGTATTTAGTCACCAAATACAACGGTTGGCATTAGACCGTCGTATTAGGTCTATCTATTGCGACGGTTTTAAAACCCTCGTATAAAGTAACCTATTGTGACGATTTTTTGACCGTCGTATTTATCTTCGTCGCATTTGCCCCATTTTTTTGTAGTGTTCCATTCCCCTCGCATATTACTTGCCCCATCATAACCTTGTCCTTGAATATTTTGAACATCAAGACTGTGACGAGATAGGACAGAAATGATTGCATCTTTTAACGTCAACTCAGCAGTGTCTTTTACATGAACAGGCCCAAAAAAATGCTCTTGTACACAACTATGATTGTCAACAAATCTTAAAACAATAGCCATTTGCTCCTTTTTAGATTCATTTTGAGCTTCATCAACAATTATACAAAATTTTACATCACCAATTTCTTCACGAATAGTATTCTTTACTTTAATTCCCATGACTTGTAAAATTTCTTTCTGCACTTTATGTGTTGTGTACAAGGTATTTTGAGGAGCATTATTCAAAACTTTTGCTACTTTGTTATTATAAGATGATATGAAAGTCAACAATTCAAGAAAGTTCCCTCCGTTTTTTGATGACTTCGTCTCGTCATGACCTCTAAAAGCACATCCTTGAAATGTAATCCATTTAATTACATCAATGGAAACTTTCAAATGAAGTTGATTTTCTTCCTTTTCCTTCGAAGTAAATTTCATAAAAAAATTTTCAATATGCCCATCTTGATTCATTAGATCATCACATGCTTTCTCAGCCTTTCTATGAGGAGAATTTGGATTTTTCCCCATGTTTGCCAAAAGTGCACAATTTTCACCATCATTCACCTTCTTCCATAACCAAAAACTGTTAACAATGAATGAATCTGATCCAAAACATCCATCATTTTTATAGAATAGATAACAAGGAAGTTAACATGCAGCATCTTTACTAGGAGAATATTCTAACCATGAAGGAAATGACTTAAACTATGACACTTGAAAGCTACGAGAATGTTTTCCTTCTGATTTTGGATAATTAGATTGCAAATACTGATATGAGTCTGCTTTAATATAAGCTCTATGAACTTCATCATGACTATCAATAGAATATTCACATATTTGCAATCGCAACCCTAGATCACGTTTCCAAAGAATTGATATCAAATCCTACTTGACCTACTCATGGAGTTTTTGCAAGAGGACTTTTAGAATTTGAAGGACCAAGATCAAAGGCATGTGACTCTTTACTAGATTTTGAAGTTTCAACATTTTTCCTTTTGAAGAATGTATCAATCGTACATGACCTTTTCATCCACGATTTAAAAAGAGAAAAAAAATTACAATCTGTTAATGCATAATTTAGATATAATTAGTTAAAATGTCTGTATAAATCTAAATATTAATGTAAAAAAACAAACAAAACACATATTCATATATGCAAAAATTTGATAATCATACAAAAAAAACATATACACATATATAGACCCCCACCCAGGTCTAATGGGAGTTACCACCCAGGCTCACTGGTATACATACCTGGAATATATTAATTTATTTAAATATACCAAGAGAAATCTCATAACAGCACAATCCAAGTCCCACATCAATATCTATTTTAGCCTCTACACATATATTCGTATAAAAGCCACAAAATTATCTAAATATAAATTAAAATTTTAAATTGAATAAACATATTATATATCACCCCACCTAAGTATTATAAAATTCTAAATCCTAATAAATTCATTAATGTTAAGACAACAAAAAAAAAGACAGAAAAATAAATATCCAAAATACTAGAAAACAAAATAATATTTTGAGATGTACCTTCCCATTTCTCCCAAACCATAACTTACCTTTAATAGAAGACAAAATAAAATTTTCTGGAGAAGCTCTTGTCTTCTGGTTGGAGTTTACACTATGTGGAGTTTTATTTGGAAACGTCGATGGGGTTTGGAAATTGCCAAAAATGGAGTGGAAAGGAAAGTGAAAAAGGAAGAGTGGAGTTTTGTGAAAGGAAGAAAAGAAAAGTTGTCAGAGGCATGTGGAGTGATATATATATGTATACAGTATACACACACACACACACACACACATATATATATATATATATATATATTAAAATCTTGGGAGGCCATGTAGAGTGATTTAACATAACTATATAAATATATAGCTAGGTTAAAAAAATTCTTGGGGGCCATGGCCCCTCCAAGGACCACGTAGGTCCGCCACTGCATATATTGCCTTGTAACCAACTGTATTTTGCATCCTACAGATAAGAACAGGAGTAATTCAACCATTGCAATTGTCTTGAAGGTAAAAGTCCTGTCTTTTGCATCCTCCTTTGCACTATCAAACATCGACAAGCCAATCGAATCAATCTCCATTTCTCTTGGTTCAGCATCTATTCAAATGATCCCCGTCGGCCATGTCAAAGTCAATGTTTCTGGATTGTCTTCATTGAATGAAACAGCCCAACATTGGACTTTGTCCCTATCATGCAATCAAGAAATTTCAGCTCTCACCAGGTATAAATGATCATAAAACGTAACGCTATATTTTGCCCAATTCACTACAGGAAAAATCGCGATTTGCGACGGCCAAAAGCCGTCGCAGACCATTTTTGCGACGGTTTTAGCCGTCGCAAAAAATGACGTTGCAATTTGCGACGGCCAAGGGAAACCGTCGTTATTTGCGACGGTTTTGCAAGGGCAAAAAAAATTCGTTACTATTTGCGACGGTTTTGCGAGGGTTTTGTGACGAATATTTTTTGTCAAACTTCGCCAAATGAGCAAATTTGCTACCGTTTTGCGACGAAAAACATTGACCCTCACAAAACCGTCGTAGATTTACGAGGGTTTTGTGAGGGCTACGGTTTGGGCCCTCGCAAAACCCTCGCAAATTGCGACGGTTTTGCGAGGGGAGAATTAACCCCCAAGTCATGGCCCTCACAAAACCCTCACAAATTGCGAGGGTTTTGCGAGGGCCATTACTGGGTTTGCTGGGCCCTCGCAAAACCCTCGCAAATTTGCGACGGTTTTGCGAGGGCCCAAGCAAACCCAAGTAATGGCCCTCGCAAAACCCTCGCAAACTGCGACGGTTTTGCGAGGGCCCAAGCAAATCCCAAGTAATGGCCCTCGCAAATGCGAGGGTCACGGCTTGGGCCCTCGCACCCTCGCAAATTGCGACGGTTTTTGCGAGAGTTTTGCAATAATTTTTTATTTTTTTATTATTATATTTATTTTAAATTATTAATTCTCTATAAATCAACCCTAAAACACTATACAAATAAATGCCAAAACTATGTTCATAATCCAAAAAAATACTATAAAAAATTTAAAATAAGCCCAAATAAATATAATTAAAATACTAAAATATAATATAATATAAAATACATAATAAGTATCTAAAAAAGTAAAATAATTCACAAAAATAAGTAATAGTGTATAAAGAGTATAAAAATAAATATAACAAGTCTATGTAAGTAATGAAGGAGCAGCTGCAGAAGGGGGTGGAGGAGGGGAACGAGAGCCCTACGTGGACCCGGGTTCTCATCAGCTGGATCAAATCCATCGTCAGCATTTGGATCTTCATCTTCAGCATTAGCAACCGCAATGCGCACTTCTATCTCCTCTATGGATGGCATAGATGGTGCAGGAATACCCATCTTGTCTAACATAGCTGTCATCCAACCACCAAATGTAGACTGTTGTTGCCTCATGAAGTCCCGATACAAGTCTATTTGTCGATTGAATCTCCGCTCAGCCTGTTGAACCCTTTGCTCTACTAGATGTCCAATATCAGCTGGTGTAGTGGAAAATGCATGCAGTCCACTTTGAGATAGTCTAGTTCGAACATGTGTCGCCTCTGAGCCTAACCCAAAAACTCGTCCCCTTTTGAACCCGCCTTATGCCTTTACAAACATGGCTTTTTCATCAAAAGGAACAACAGAGTTTACAGAGTCACTAGACTCAGACTAAGGAGTGCTCTGTATGAGATTTCGCATCTCATCCTAAAAAACAACAAAAAAAAAAAAAGAATTGTCAATAGTAATTATCAAAATAAAATACAAATTCCACGCAGTATAAAGAATTTCAACATATTTAATCTATATACTACCAATGTCTGGCGAGATCGCTCACTGACAAACTGACCCTTTTGTGGCCCACTCTAAAAGACATGTAATGTCTCAAACATGTCTGTGTAGCTAAAAGAACTCCCCTCATTGGTCCGCTACATTTATGTTAACAAAATGTAATTATTACAATCTTACATTTATGTTAACAAAATGTAACTATTCGCTAGTTTAAAGTAATACAATAATATGTATGATAATGATGGATATGTCAAAAAAAAAAAAAAAACATTGTACTTGTAAATTGAATTTTAAAAAAAAAAATTTGACAGAGTCTCCCCTATAATTGGATATTTCCCAGGCACAAGGCCACCTCAAGATTTGACAATCAAAACGCTGTTACAAACAACAAAGACAGATCTTTCAAATATAGAAAAATTCAAAAGATAACTAGGGGTAATCACCCATTACCCAAGAGGAATGATCACCCATCACTCACGGGGAATGATCACCCATCACTCACGGGGTTCCAATTAAAATGTTAGATATAGTTAAAATCAAGCTAAAAATTATAAATGCCTCTGTCCTTGTGAATTGTCTGTCAATACAACAACAATACAATATATAAATTACCTTGTTGTTTACACCACAAAAGAATATAATAAGGAATAATAAAAATCCTCCGAGCTGTACAAGTCTAAACGAAAGATTCCTGCAAAAAAAAGAAGGAGATGAGATTCCAGACAATTAGACAAAATTGTGAAACAAAATTGTATGTGATGGAATTTAAAATAATAAAAATTAAAAGATTCAAGGCATGTAGATTCAGGTAACAAATAAATTGTAAATTAAAATTTGACATGGGATAGTAATGATGCAATAGATTTCAGGATTCCCTCACCATTAACTATATTATTTGTAAATGAATTGAAATCAGGCATATTCACTAGAATCATTCTCCGATACAGACTCATCATCATCTACTACTGAGGTATCGCTATTCGTTTCCCATTCATCTTCATCTTCTTCCTCTTCATTTATAGGAGAATTTTCCCTTGCTGTTATAGCCTCATCTTGAACATCCAACATTTCATTCATACCATTCTCATGCGTCAGAATACCAAGATCAACAAATAACGATATGCTGACTTCGTCAGTAGCATCTACTTCTTCCTGATAAGCTGTGTCAACCACAGGTGCATCTATTATATGTCGAGCTTTGGTTTTGCAAACTGTCAACCAATCAGATCTTGGCCTCTTACTCCCTGGATATGATGCATAATACACTTGGCTAGCTTGTTGAGCTAGAACAAATGGATCATAGTTAGCATAGCTCCTTTTGTGGTTAATTTCTATAAGATTATACTGCGGATGTACCCTGGTATCACGATTCAATGTTTGATCAAACCAGTGACATTTAAATAGAACAACGCTTTGCTGTGGATTACCAGGAAATTGCACTTCAATAATCTCATTTAACACTCCATAGTAATCAGGTCCTGATGCGTCATTTCCAATCCCTTTCACGCAAACACCACTATTAACTGTTTTCTTTCCCTCCGCATAATTATTAGTGTGAAATCGGTAACCATTAATTATGTACCCACTATATGATTTCACTAGCCTTGACAGACCCCAAGCAAAGTTCCTCAAGCATTCATTTGTAACCATATTTTCTGAATCTTGTACCTAAAAAACATTAGACAAGTTAATTTTTTAATTATGAAAGTTATAGCATTACGAAACTCCATTGAATCCCCAATGGAGTTCCAAATGCAAGTTATTAACTTATGTAACTTACATATCCACTAAACCATTCTGCAAATTCAAGGCTGATTCTTCTATTGATTTCCATCTCTGATATAGTCGGAGCCAGACTTCGTAAGTGTGCCGTGAATGCCCTGTAATGCATTAAAATTAGATTGAATGAGTCAAAATCATTACGAGGTATCGTTTATCATATAAAATGTATGAAGTAGTAGCTCGTACTCAATGTATGGCTGCACTTCACCACAATTAAGCAACATATAAATTCTTGCTGCAACGAATTCTTCAGAAGTAAGGAACCGAGTTCAAATTCGTCCTATCACCCTTCCTTGAACATTGCAGATTGACAGCCCAGGTTCTTGCACCCTCTCTAATCGTTCTCCCTCTTCATTACGCGCCGAAATTGTATGTTTTGTTTGTACATGTGGCTCAAAATAATAAGAGAAGAAAGTGGATGCTTCCTCAACTAGATAAGCATTGCAGATTGACCCTTCAACTCTAACCTTATTTTTCACCTTGATTTTCAAGTGATGCAAATACCTATCATTTAAAAAAATTTCAACTTCAGTCACACACGCTTATATCGTACCTGCTATGAAAAGAATTAGATTGAATGATTCGATTACCGTTCAAACGGGTACATCCACCTATATTGAACAGGGCCACAAACTCTTGCTTCGTAAGGCAAATGAATTAATAGGTGTTCCATTACATCAAAGAATGCAGGTGGAAATATCTTCTCCAATTTACATAACAATAAAGGAATGTCGGACTCCAATTTGGCCATATAAGCTACATTCAACTTAGGAGAGCATAGATCACGATAAAAAAGACTCAACTCCGTCAAAACACCCCATACATTAGAAGGAAGAAATTCCTCCAATGCAATGGGAAGTAGTCTCTCCATGACTACGTGACAGTCATGTGATTTCATACCGGATAACTTCAACTCATTCAAATCAGCACATCTTCCAATGTTTGAAGCGTATCCATCTGGGAGTTGCAATCCCCTCAACCATTCAAGCAAAAGTTTCTTTTGTTCTGATGTCAACGAGTAAACAGCATTAGATATAGCCACTTTTCCTCCTCCCACATTCAAGGCATGTAGCTCGGGCCTATGGCAATAAATTTCTAAGTCACGTCTAGCCTTTAAATTGTTTTTTGATTTACCCTTTACCTCAAGAACTGTATTCATGACATTGTCAAATACATTCTTCTCATTGTGCATTACATCAATATTATTGCCATAGGACAACAATTCCAATTAACAATTCAGCAATTCCAGTTCACAATTCCAAATTTAAATCAATAATCTCACATCAAACCACAATCATATCACTCCCAATCTCCTCAAATTCAACCCCAACATCAATACAACTTTTATACATCAATTCCAACTTTGCTCATTCACAAATAATCACCCAAATTTCAAAGCTTCAGGGGAAATGCAAATCTGCCCAACATGGACGTAGTTTATAAGATAATGAAGTAGCTCAAGAGATGAATTCTAACTACTTACCCAAATGAATCAGCTTCAGCAATAGCACAGCAGTAGCACAGGAATGGCAGTGGAGGCGCTCGCTGAGGGGGGCGGGCTGAAGGGGGCAGGCCGAGCAGGGGGGGCTGAGGGAGACTCTACGGGATGGGGGCGCAGGGAGGGGGATGGGCCGAGGGGGATCCGTAGGAAGGGGGCGCGGGGAGGGGGAGCTGTGGGGGAGGGTCGGTGCCGGGGGGCGCGGGGAGGGGGACTCGCGGGGGAGGAGGGTCGGCGCGGGTGGGAGGGCACGGGGTGGGGGGTGCGGGGGAGGAGCGCTGGGGAGTGGGGGCTTGGGGGGAGCTGCGGGAGGGGGGTGCGGGATGGGGGGAGTTGAGGGAGGGGGGCGTGGGGATAGGGGAACTACGGGAGGGGGGCGCGGGATGGGGGGGACTTGAGGGAGAGGGCGCGGGGATGGGGGAGCTGCGGGGAGGTCGCCGGCGGGGAGAGGGGGGAGGGATAGGGAGCGGCGGCGCCGAGCTTGGGAAGGGAAGGGTGTGGCGGGTCGTGTGGAAGGGAAGAAGGATGTGGGAAGAAGGAGGGGGAAAAAAAGAGGGAGTGAAAATTTTGGAAAATTTTAGTTTTATTTTTTATTTCTAGCTATTTCGTCGCAATTTGTGACGAAAAAATAAAACCCTCACTAATTTCTCATAAATTAATACGAATAACATTATAAATCGATCTATACATTATAATTTTTATTATTTTTTAGTGATTTTAATAATAATATTATTATGTAAATTATTTTTCTTTATATATTTTAATTTATACACCACTTAATCAAATAAATAGATCAAAAAATTAGATATATGTATATATATAACTATATAGTATAATATATATCAATATGTAGGAGATGAATAACATTACAAATCGATCTCTACATTATAATTTTCACTATTTTTTTTAGTGATCTCAACAATAATAACAGTATTTGAATTATTTTTCTTTATATATTTTACTTTATACACCACTTAACCAAATAGATATATTAAAAAATTGGACATATGTATATACATAGCTATATAGTATAATATATATTAACATGTAGGAGATGAAGAACATTACAAATTGATCTCTACATTATAAATTTCACCATTTTTTTAGTGATATCAACAATAATAACAGTATTTGAATTATTTTTCTTTATATATTTTACTTTATACACTACTTAATCAAAGTGATAGATTAAAAAATTAGACATATGTATATATATACCTACATGTTATAATATATATATATATATATATATATTAAACTAAACAGATACTTATATACATTATATACATATACTTATATATTAGAATAAGTATATAACATAACATAATTAACTATATACATTTACTTATGCAATACATTAAGTGTATAACATGACATAATTACATATACAAAATTATAATAAAATGCACTAATTGAGACATGTTATTAAAAATATTTCAGTAAATTTGTCAAAATACACCACCACATAAACACATAAAGAAAAATTTAAAAATAAAAAAAAGATTAAAACCCTATTTTGTTGTAAAACCCTCGCAAATTCGTCGCAATTAGTGACGGATTTGCGACGAATTAGGGTTTTGAGATTTTCTATAAATTTTTTCATTTATTTATTTTTTAATTAAAAATATTGAGCGTCGCAAAACCCTCGCAAATTGTGAGGGCTTTGCGATGGATATTCATTTTTTTAATTATTTTTTTAAAAAATAATCTATCGTCACAAAATCCTCGTAATTTGCAAGGGTTTATAATCCGTCTCAAAACCCTTGCAAATTGCGACGACTTTGCGATGCACATTCAAAATTTTTTAAAATTTTTTTTAAATCATCGGCCGTCGCAAAACCCTCGCAAAAGGGTTTTGCGATGGACGTTCAAAAATTTTAAAAATATTTTTTAAAAAAACAATTTGTCGTCGCAAAACCTTCGCAATTTGTGAGGGTTTATTAGCCGTCGCAAATTGCGAGGGTTTTGCGATGGACGTTCCAAAATTTTTGTAAAAAATACTTTTTTAAAAAAAATAGATAGCCATCGCAAAACCCTCGCAATTTGCGAGGACTTTGCGATGGACGTTCAAAAATTTTTTTAAAAATAGATAGCCGTCGCAAAACCCTCGCAATTTGCGAGGGTTGAATTACCGTCAATTTACGAGGACTTTGCGATGGACGTTCAAAAATTTTAAAAATATTTTTTAAAAAAACAATCGGTCGTCGCAAAACCCTCGCAAATTGCGAGGACTTTGCGATGGACATCCAAAAATTTTAAAAATATTTTTTTAAAAAATAATTTGTCGTCGCAAAACCCTCGCAAATTGCGAGGGTTTTGCGATGGATGTTCAAAAATTTTTTTAAAAAATATTTTTTAAAAAAATAACTGGCCGTCGCAAAACCCTCCAATTTGCGAGGGCATAAATACCATCGCAAAACCCTCGCAAATAGCGACGATTTTGCTACGAATTGCGACGGGTATTTTGGCCGTCTCAAAACCGTCGCAAAACTGTCACAAATTGCGACGGTTTTGAGACAGTTTTGGTCAACCCGCGACTTATTTGAAAATCGTCGCAAATTGGTCGCTATTAGCAACTGTATTGAAGCCGTCGCAAAAAATTCATCGTAAATTGTAATTTTTCCTGTAGTGATTCACAAGGGATAAAATTAGGCCACATTGCAATGTTGAAAATGTCACTATCTTGCAAAAATTGATATGGAAAGCAAATCTGTCGTATATGTTTCAAAATACATGGAAGATCAGTTCGTCTTATTTTCGTATCGAACTCTCAAAATATTGGATCAAATCACAATTCAAATCAAACTACAATAATTCAAGACATCTAATACTTATCATAAAAATAATGGAATCTTTCTTCTTTTTCATGCGATAAGAAACAAACTAATGTGCAATTTTTCTTTTTCAAATTTCATTTCAGTTAGTTTTAACTTTTTTTAAAGAAATCAAACTAAATCAAATTATCTGTGAATCTGAAATAACCAAATTAAACTAATTTCAATCCAGCATGGTTCAAATGTTTCCTAATATAAAAAGCATTGTGTTTTAAAATAAAAAGTAGTTGAAATTACATCTTACAAAAGCAAAACTAAACATTATACAATTTATAAAAACATAAAGCTAGAAAAGTATAATTTAAAGAAATAAAAAATTAAAAAGGATATTAATTGCTCAGCTTCAAAAAATAAAAAACCAAAGTTGAATTGAATTATAGCAAAATTTATAAAAACCAAAATGAACGATGTAATTTGGTTTAGACCAAATAATAAATCTCTATCCTTAAAAGTTGAGATTTTTAATTGGTCAAACTCGAAAGCGTGACACTATATTTAAGTTAGACCTAGTTTAGATTTGACTAAATCCAGCTCGGCTGATCCGATTAACATGAATTATATTTACACAAAAAAGTATCTATTTCCTTATATTTAAATTTCTAATTGCAAGTATGATTTTTTGTGGTCATTCAAACAAAGGAATTGAAATTTGAAATGAATTCCAAATCGATTTTGCTATTACACCAAACAATGCAATTTAGAATTCTTATATAAGTATCGAATTTTCATTTTTAAAAAGTTGAATGATCCAAATTCCATTTTTAAATGCTTAACTCTCGATTTTGGTCAAAGCTCGGGTTTGCCAAACAGCAATGGAAACTTCGCAGGATTGGTTAATTAAAGGGAGGCAATTCAAGGAAAAGCTCCTTCAACACCCATTTTCCCCTGGATTGGCTAATTCAAGGAAGGATGCCAAGTACGTTTGAAAATTATGATGATGGAATTAGATAGTTGGGATTTAAGTTACATTATATGAAAAGATATATTAAAAGATAATTTTATAATTTTAGAAAAAAAATTGAAGGAAAATAAACTTGAAAGAAAGCTTTTTTTTATAAAAAAAAATTAATTTTTTAAAGCAAAAAAAAAAAAAATTAAGAGGCAGACAGGAAGTGTAATTCGTCCTCTAATTCGTTTGCTTAAAAATTCAATGCACTTCCTAACACTTAACAAAGTTTCAGGAAGTGTAGTAAACAGATGACAGAAATCAACATTCCACTGGAAAATTCGTACAACTATGAAAACTACAATCAATCAAATCAGTTTTTAAAGTTGGGAGGAAAAAAAAAGGTCGAATTTGCTTCTAAAATTTTGTAGAAGTCAATGAGAATATTCAATGAATTCAAATTATGGTATCACGTACTTTCTACCATTCAATTTCATGCATGCATGAAATAATACAACTTTAAATAAATTGAACCAATAACTAAAACACATAATTAAAAGATTATTTAAGGAAATCTTTTATCTTAATAGATTCTCAATAATTATAGCGCGACTACGTTGTTTACCTCTTCTTATGAAGTGAAAAGCAATATATATTTTTTTTTCTAAGGGGAAATATGCATACATTAATGACCAAGAACAAATAATATAGTAAAAAAGATTTAACAATCCGCTTGGCGAAATTAAAACGGAACATTGAAATTTTGAATATTTAAGCTTGAGTTTTGAAATTAGAAACCTAAATTTGAATATTGAATTAATCATATATAATTTAAGTTACATTATATTTTATTATAATTTAAATTTAATAGTTATGACTAACAATAATAAAATAAATATTCAACATATTTACATTTTAAACATAAATAAATTTCATTTCATATAAAATTTCTAGTAGTATTTAAATAAGTCTTAATAAATTAGGTGATGACAAAAATATGCAATTAAATTCATTTAAGTATTTAAGTAATTAATAAAATATGCCATCAAATACACTTCATTAATTAATTAATTAATTTTAGATACTCAAATAATGACCTAATGCAATACTTAAGTGCTTAAAATTAATTAAATGAAAATTTATTTAATTAGGTGTATTTAATAATGAATAATATTAAGTGCTTAATTATTTCAATGCATTTGATAACAAATTCTTTTTATCACTTAATTGATTGATCTACCAAAATCTTATTATAAATTTTAAGTAAAATAAAAATTATTTAAGTATATTGAATATTTATTTAATTAATAATATTATTTTATATTTTGTGTAAATAGAAATAAAATTTCATGTAATAAATTAATTGTAATTAATTTAATCTTTAAATTTAAAATTCAAAATTCAAAATTCAAAATTCAATACTTAAATATTCAAACTTTTATTTTAATATTTCACCTTGTCACCAAACACGTTGTAAGTGAGGGCTTTCCTCAGTCCAGACTCTACGACCCTCAATACCTAGTGCATCTTGAGCTAGTGAGATTTCTATGTGTGTGTTTAAAGCCTATTTAATAAAAGTCGTGTTTAAATTATTGAAATTTGAATATATTTGAACTATAAAATCGGAAGTATATAGAATGAATTCTAAAATTTCAAATCTAAATAGGAAGACTAAATTAATTATAATCATTCTATTATATGTGATTACAACTTGAATTGAATACAAAAGAATAATTACAATTATATAACTTTGTAACAGATTAAAATTTTAAATTTAAGGTTATTTGATAATTTAATTAAATATTTATAATTAATTACTTATTTAATTAAGTATATTTATAAACAAATAATATTAAATGTTCGATTACTTCAATATGTTTGATAATATCTCTTGATTAATTCAAACGTACTAAATTCTTATTATAAATTTTAAGTAAAATGAGAATTATTCAAATACAAAATTCAAAAATGCTAGAGACTTACCTAATTATTATTGCTTTACTTAAATTTTATAATATAATTTCAATATGTTTTAGTCAATTAAGTAATAATAAGAGTCTGTTATTAAACACAAATAATTAAACACTGGTTTGGTATTCATGTGTTGCACGAATAGATGTAAAATAAAACGTACGCATTAAACAAAAGATTTTCAATTATGATTTCATAATTTTTTAAAAATTTATTAAGTGTTAACTTTTATTTTTGATTTCAAGATTTTTCAAAAGTTAAATGTTTATGTACTAGATAACCTTAAATCTATGACATTTTAGATTTTCTTTAAAAATAAATATTCATTTAAATTCAATGCACCAAATGTCAACAAAATACACTGTCACGTGTTATAATGGGAGCTGCGGATGTTACCACAAGTCATAATAGGGCTCTTCCACGACTCTTGTTATATATAAAAAATTATTTGATTCATAAGTAATTAATTAATTAATTAATTGTAAATATTTAATTGAATTTCTAAACGAGCGTTTAGAAAGCTATAGCCTATTATTAATCCAATCCAATCTAATACTGAGCACATGGATTAGTGGTGAAATACTTAATTTGTGAAGTAGAAAAGCATAAAAGAACTATGGAAGTTAATTTAAAAAAACGAAAAAATAAATAATTTTTGGTTTTATTTTTTTTAACCAAAGATGTGTGTTTAATTCGAAAGGGAAGAAAAATACAGTAAAGAAAAATACAGCAGACAGATTACAATCTAATGCGAAGTGAGGAGAAGACCTGCCTATCTAGAGTACATAGACCTCTAGCCATCTGAGGTAAAGAATCAAAAGAGTGAAAAATAGAAGGGATTCCAAGGGAATGGCTGTGCCCATGATTTGCCGAGTAATCTGCAACCTTGTTGCCTTCCCTGTAAATATGAGCGATCTGCAAAATCTCAAACTGTGTGATCATGTGCTTAATATCAGAAATGAGCTTAAGACATGACCACGAAATCTCCTGGATTGAACCATCTAAGATTCCCACAAGACAGCAGAATCAGCCTGGACAGAAACCATCGATATATGTCGCTGCAAGCAGTCTCAATCCAAGTTGCAAAGCTTTTGTTTCAGCTACCATATTTGTGACTGAGTGAAGGCACGCTGAGAAAGCAAAAACAAGTCTGCCTTTGGAAGATCCGACAATACCCCCTATACCTCCTAGATCCGGGATCCCCTTTGCTGCCCCATCCCCATTTAGAGCAGAGAAAGGGCTATCAGGGTTAGGAGCGCACTATACTTTAAGAATTTGAGGAGTAGGAAATTGCAGGTGCTTAGGCTACAATTCAGCATAAAACTGGAGAGCTGAACTCCCAACCTTGAAGGGATATGCCGAGGAGAACTTATGAAGGGAGGAAAACAGCTTGCTTCGAAGACGGTCAAGAGGGAACACATTATTGTGAGCATGAATGAAGCACCTTTCTTTCCACACTTCCCAGATGTAAAAGGCAATAAAGGCTCGAGAAAAGTCTCTCTATCTTCTTTCGGAACTACCAAACATGAATAAAATCAAGGAGAGATGTCACAAAGGCACATTGTGTTAGAAAACAGGGTACCTACGAGCACAGACAAGCAATTCAACTGAATTGAACAAGCACTGTCTATATCCGATCAGGGCTCTAACAAACGCAATTATCAAATATCAACAATGCCGGCAAGGCCACACAATCCAAACGTAACGTAACTAAACCGAATTCAAATTCAATAGACAAGTCAGTAGTATACCTGAGATACTTGCTCACGGTTCTACCAGAACGTACCAGGCGCCGGCACTCCTCTAGACAAGCTCGCCGCAACGTACTGTACTGCTGACCGAATCACCAATCCAATACTGGTTTGACTTCAAGAAGTTATTCGCCCCACTCCAGTGCGATGGGTACAGCGACTCTCCTTGTAGGATAAGACGGTCTCAAATCACTGTCGACGCACACCAACTGTGATCACCTCGAAAATCCCCTCAGTTCACCGGTCCCGATAAGCCAAAAACTATGGATCGTGGAGGGAGAATGAAAGAGATGATTTTTCTTTCTAGGAAACAAGACGTGAAAACCAGAGCATAAAAAAAACCCTAACGGCAACTCTGTTCCCTTCTTTTAATCTCACCTTAGGAAAACATGGCCCAAGCCCAAGCCCGAGCCGGGGCGAGCGGGCAGCGCGTGTGGCATCCTCCATACCTTGGGCTTTTCTATTAAGTCTATAAAAAAGCCTTTTAGTATATAAAGGCTTCCACACTCCTCAATTTTTTCCATGTGGGACTCATGTCTAACATGAGTTCTCAAATGGTTAAACACCCAACTTTAACAACATTTAATTATGGATTCCCACCATGAAAATGGCTTCTACCATAATCAAAACAATCTCTAACATGACAAGAACAATTCCCATTAATTGTTTTAGGCTAACTAATCATGAGTTAAATGTTATTAACTCCCAAAGTCACCATTTTCAACACATTGATGTGCAAAACCCAGCGGGCAATTGATCAGGGTCATTCGTCCTCACCTGGCCCCTCCGCGAACTCTTGTCCTAAAATGGTCTCGACACATTTGTTGATAGCGTCCTAATCTAAGAGTATCCTAATTTAATTAGGATGTTAACAACGAATGCGTCCTGATTAAGTTAGGACACTATCGTGAATGCGTCCTACCCATTCATCGTCTTCCCTCGTCTTTGCAACTTTTCATTTTCACTGCAATTTCTTCCTCCATTTCCGAGCGATTCTCCTAGACCACGCACTCTGAACATTCACCGGCAATCACAAACGTCCGGTACCACACCAGCTCTGGAGAATAGTGCTTCTCATTCGGCATTGATTAGGAGACGGTGAATAGTCTTCTCCACGAGTTGGTGCCGTCGATTTCAGTCCAGCAAGCTTGCTCCGGCGGTAGTCCTGTGCACGGCATTTTACGGGCAGCATGGTATGTCATGCTTTTTGGTCTTTATTTTTTGATTAATTGACATGGTTTCTGAATATAATGTATTTATTTTGTTGTTAGTCTTCAATTTTTATATGCCATAGATCACTACTTAGGATTTGGGAATAGGTCTTAGCATCGTGATATTTATTTTTTTGTCAATTAGAGGTTTCTGCTGCCTTTTTATATAGTACTCTAGTTGTACAAACATGTTTACAACTTTCTATTCTGGTGGAAGGATTTGGAACATAGGAAGTAAAAGGAAAATGCAGTATGAGAATTATGGATAATCTTATCTTATGGTGCTTTTGCTTGTATGATGTGTATTCGTGATAATGATGATTAGATTACTTTAGCTTAATGTGTAACGTGTATTATGACTTGTTTTATTGGAATAATGTCAATTTATATTTGAAAAGTTTGGAATCTTTTCATTTTGTCTTTACCCTAATAGTAAAGAATGGAGGAAACATATGTATCCAGATCTTTTGTCATTTGTTTTGAAACTTCTATTTTCTTATTTTTATAGTATTTATTTTTTCTTCTCAAATATTTTTAGTTTTTGTGAAAGTAATATATTAAAAGAGTTGGCAAAGGAAGCAGAATAGTTAATATATTATTATTATTATTATTATTATTATTATTATTATTATTATTATTATTATTATTATTAAAAAGAGCCATTGGTAGGAGTTAAAAAAAAATCTTGAATACAAAATAGAAGGAAGGATAAGTTAAGTTCAATTTAGACCATATCACTAACCTAATAAATATAAAAAGAAAACTTTTGTAGAGACAAAATTCATTTTACATCTTAATCTAAAATTTATTACATAATAAATGATTCTTTGAAAATTTGTATACCCATTTTTAACGAATGAGAAAGTTTGGGGCTTTCGCTATCCCATATTCTGGGCTCCACTAAAAGAATAAGGCCGGAATTAATGGGACACCACAAAAAGTTTGACAACTTTGGCACAGGGCTCATGCCATAATTTTTCAAACAACTTTTCAAAATGTTGTCCAATATAGTAAAAATGTCTTCATGGGACTACAGCTGCACGAAATGCAATATTTTTTGCTTGCCGTACATGCATGTATTTGCTGTCTGTCGACACCATGGTTGGCAACCTTCTGATTTTGTACTGCGTATTTTCTCCTTGGACAAATACATTGTGGCTTACAACAATGACTTCTATCCAGTCAACAATGAAAATTTATGGCGTAATGCTAACTTTTCGTTAGAGAGCTACACACCAACACTTAAAGGTAATAGACCAGGACGAAGGCATACTACAAGTTTTCGAGGAGAGATGGACTATCGAAATAAAGGGTCTCCACCAAGATGTGGAAATTGTCATCAAACGAGACATAACAGGTGAAATTGCAATAGCGCTAGGTTCGAACCTGGAGAATAAATTAGACTACATTCAATTGTATTGTAACAAATTTATTTAATGATAATAAAATTCATTTTGCAATTGACTTTGTCCCATTTTTTGATTTATCTATTAACTACACACACTTTTGTTATATTTTTTAAAGTTAATACAATTTCAATAGCAAATACAGACAATTTAAGTAACATAAAGGATAATAAATTGTGTACATAAGGCAATCACTAAAATGTGCTTGATTTTTGAAAATATGTATCAAAGTAGGACGCATTCACGGATAGGACACTATCATTGATTCTCAATGAATGAGTCCTAATTAAATTAGGACGCTATCAACAAATGCGTTGAGGTCATTTTAGAACAAGCATTTGCGGAGGGGCTAGGTAAGGATGAATGGCCCCAAATGATCAATTCTCCAAACCCAGCTGTGCTGCAATAGGGAACCAAAGCGGCTGTGCTGCTAAGCAACCATGAAAGAGATGAGATTCTGACGCCTTCATACAAAAAGGGCAACAGGAAGCAAGCTTAAACCTATTTTCCGAAGCAGCGAGTCAAAAGTCATGCAGAAATTGTAAAGCTTCTAGAGACAGAACGCTATTTGCGTCGAAGCTTAGAAGACCACATTATGCGAAGAAAGGAGGTCTCAGATCGAGATGCCCTGATGCTATTCCAAGCTAGAGAGGCTTCAAAGTGGCTAGAAGGGAAAGACTTCCACACCATGGTATCCTGCACAACCAAAGCTAGAGGTTGGGTGGTGAGAACTTTATAAGCTAAATGGTTGTCCAAAATGTGTTGAAGGAAGGGAGCATTCCAAAAAACGTCTTGGAAACAGTCACGGACAGAGAGGTAAGGATGAGGAATGTGAGAGTTTGAAGAGGCCAGTTTGCCCAGTCCAGACCAATCATCAAACCAGAAAGAGACCTCTCCATTGTCAAGCACAAAAGCAAATTGTGATTCTGCCTGAATTCTGCTTTTGAGCATCATTTTCCCAGTTTGAGAATCTGATATTTTTAATGAGAGCTATGGAGGATGGACCTTGCTAGAGTAATATTTACTACATATGAAAGCAGCCCAAAGAGTAACCCGCTCCCTGAACTGCCACCATAATTTCATCGCTTAACTATATCCAACCTCAAATCGCTTTCTCAAAGCCAAACCATTTTCAACATAGGGGAAAGCCATGGAGTTCCAAGACCTTCAAACTTTTTTGGCTCCTTGATAAGAAAAACCCCAAAGGAAGCTCGTGCAGATTCTTTCTATTTCATGAAGGATGCTCTAAGGAGGGTGAACTGTTTGAAGCAGGTGCAAAGGGATACTTGAAAGAACCGATTGTATCAAAATTAAACGACCTCCAATGGAAAGGAACCGAGTACGCCAACTCAAGGTACGTTCTCGGATCTTATCAACGAGTGGCTGAAAATATTGTCTCCTCCCAAATATGTGAAGGGCATTTCCTTTTGACTATATTGAAGGTTACCCTGGATGAACACCACTCTCCTTTGAGTTGTCCCAGCAGAAATTATGAAGGAGCTTTTGGAGGTGTTAATGTGTCGGCCATAAGCTGCATCATGGTCACAAAAGAAATCAACTACAAAATCCAAATTTTTCTTGGAAGCTGTGGTGAAGATAATCGTGTGGTCTGCAAAGCTGGGGTGAGAAATAGGGATACAATTAGGAGGGAGTGCATATTTTTTCAGTTCACCAGTTGCCAAATAATCATGCAGGAAGTTGAAAGCAGTTCCTGAGCAATTATAAAAAGTAATGGAGAGAGTGGATCTCCTTGACGAAAGCCTCGTCGAGACTGTTGTGTGGTTTTAATATATATAGAAAATCATACCAACCAAATCACACAAAAATTAAGATTTAAATTAAAATGTCAAAATTTCACTCAAACTATACAATTGGACAAATATACCCATTGCGTAATACAACTTCTAGTGGCAAGTATCATTTTCCTTTGAAAAAGGATAATATCACTATTAACTTTTCTTCTATTGTTTAGCCTAATGAATAAATGGAAAAGACTAATTACAAAGGGCAAACCTAGAGAACTAATACACCCCACACAAGATTGGCCATGAGAAAATCAAGGATTGGAGAAAAAGTAAATGACATGTACTTGACAAGAATCTGTCAAAATTAGCAAGTCCCAAACACAACCCTAGATAATCGAATCTCAATTCTAATCTCCATAGAAGTCACGAATGCAAAACCAACTCCCTCTTGAGTTATGAATTCCCTATTCATGGGCTAATTGAAGGGTATCTCGACATCTTCAATTGACTCCAAGAAGTATTAAGTACAAAACCTCTAATTTTTGAAAAAACTGAATACCTCTATCTTTAGGTGATATTAAACTCTCAAAAATTATTAAGTTCTAATCTCTCAACCTCTCTCTTTGGTTAGTCAAAGGTAAACAAATATTGAATCCAATTAGCTTGAAGCTCTCAACTCCTAACCCCATCTCTCGAATTCATTAAAAGAACGTAACCAAACTATGAATCCAACACAATAAATGCAAGTAATCATTCATTAGAAATTGAAATCCAACAAATCAAGACTAAATTTAATACAAAAACTAATTAGGATTTATCTCTTCGAAAACAATTAAAGTAAATAATCACATATTAACAAGGAAACATAAAGAAAGGGGTAGGAAAACGCTCATAGACAAGCTGATTTCTTCATCTTCAATCTTAAATCTTCAATCGGAAACCTCCAATCCTCATCTATCTCTTCTCTTTTGTACAGTGGGTGTTCTTCTCCAGTGTTGGCCGCTCAAAATGGTATCTTCCTGTTCTATTTATAGCCCAAGGGAAGGACTAAAAAATGAGTTCAAATCAAAAGCCTCAATCTGGAACCTGACATCAATTGGTGCCTGTTTACTCCTTCAATAGGTGCCTATTATTTCCAGTGAGTCTTTTTGTTTTGTCCTCGTGCCTATCGGGAGCAAAATCTGCCGCTTCTTATTAAATGTAACCGGCACTTGTTATTATTAAAAATCGCCACCTATTATTTCTTTTTTCTTCATGAACTGTGTTTTCTTCAAGTAGTAGCCAGTCCATGGCTTTTCAAGCCATAGACTGGTTATTCATTTTTCAAAAAAAGCTAGTCCATGTCTTTCAAGATATGAAACAGTTATAATTCTCCAAGCAATTTTTTATTCAATCCTACACAATACAATATACAAGTGTAGAAATTAGTAGTCATTTAAGCATTATTTTACAACAAATAAATTATAATTTATAGAGGAATTATGTATATCATGAGCACTCATCACTCGCCCACACTAAAACCTTTATTTGTCCTCAAGTAAAAATATCTTTATTCACAAAAACAAATAATAACAACTTTACAAGCGAAATGAAAAATTTTACATAGTATTTTAGGTGAATTAACAAGAACAAATTAATACAAATGCAATAAGGTTAAAATTGTAGAGACATTATTTCGTCATCCACCATAGAATTCATGTAACACCCCATAAATACGTAGCCTAAATGGCCAGGGATGTTGCCACGACCTTTGGACCAGGGTCTTTATAAAGCGGTAGGATAAAAACCATAGGAAAGAAAGTAAAAGAGAAGGATAAATCTTTGGTACTTAAGCTTAAGTTACATCACGAAGAAATTTGCCAAGATCGATTTAAATTCTAAGTTTGGCCAAAAGAAAGCCTAGTCATCCAACTAGAATTACAGGCAACAAAAGCACTAAGACCTAACACTATTATAAAATAGAACTTCAAGCCTCAGTCTTGATAAACACACATCCTCTTGAAAATGTGGCTAGAGAAAGACTGTGAGATTATAAATAATCTCAGTAAGTCCAGTGTGGGTGATCGTGCCACAAATTTCGAAATAAATGTCATGATGCATGAATGAAAATAAGTTGAACGAATATGCTCATGATGAAATTCATTCTCATGTGAAAATTAATTTTTTGGGAAAAAATGAGTATATTGTATTATACTACTTAAATAAAATTCTTATCGGAGAAAATGCTGAATTGCACATCACGATTTTTGGAACAAGTTTGTTATTTAGACAAAGTATTGGAACCAAATTTTCCACATTAATCCCGATATGTCTTATGTGGCTAAGACAAAACCAAGCCACAAATAATCCTACAAGGTGTACATCCTTACCGAGAAATCACCCCAAATCATTCTTCTCGTCTAATCTATCAGGCGGATGTCTCGCGTCTGTCCTCCAGTTTTATCTACTGAAAATCTAGTTGCTAGCTAATGACTCAATTTGGTCACCTAGAACTGATGCCCCATTTGGAAAAAGGCAGACATCCGGAGACAGCCAGTCTACAAGTATTCTTTCCTAAACTAATGCGAGCTAGTCTTCGTATCTCGCCCATTGAGTACTCAATGTCTAAATTTGATGTGATTCAAGAAATTCCCATTCTGATGTAGAATATATATAAATTCATTTCTAAATAGAAAATATTGTTCTAGTAGTAGGCAATCCATTTTCCAAGATTTAGACCACTCCAAAATCCAAAACCACATTTTCACCAAGATTTCCAAAAAGAAACCAATACCTTATATCCATTTTAGTAATTTGTTCAAGGCATAATAATTCATTAAACACTATTAGCTTTGTCAAAAGCATTAATGAAGGGAACCATTTGAATAAGGTTTGTGCCATAATGTTTGCAAAGCTTGCATGCATGGAATGCATAAGCATATTTTTATGAACATCATATATTTGATGCAGGACTTCCAAATTTATAATACTCATGAAAAGCTTCGCATAAATACTTAAGAAAAAATGAGCTATAATAAATCCATTATTTATGATGGGCATCATTTACATGCATGAGTATTTTCCTCGAGTGATAGGCTCATAAATTGGATCATAATTTGAATGCTATAAGTATAAACTTTTCATGAAATCCAGCATGCATTATATATGCAAAATCTCCCATAATTAAAATCATGGTATTTAGTAAGAATGTCGCATTTCATAAAATGCATTTGCAAAACTATGCTTTGGGATTCAAGGACTTACCTCTTGTCCAAAACTTAGCAATATAACTTCAAGCTATCTTATGTGTTTCGTCCTCCTATGTCCAACTCCAAATCAAACATAAATTTCACAAGAATTAATCTCTTGTCCACAAGTTTATAAAAAAGGTTTTCAAATAAATGCCTAAGGTGATAAAGAGATTACTTATACCCTACGTAATTTACTATTCATGAATGCTAATCTTAATTAGTTAAGCTAACCTTAATAAAACTAGATCCCTACTTAATTTGTCAAGCAAACCCTATTGTCACACAAACCCTAATTAATCATGCAACTCTAATTATTTCACTCAATCAAGCAGCACTTATACTAATTTATACACCAAACAAATCAATAAATCAAATAGCTTTGCAAAAATTAGAGTTCTCATCAAAGTCTCATTTTATAATGGTGTAAGGTATCTCTATTCAAAATAACACTAGTTAGGAAAATCACCAAAGTTTTAACAAATATAATCCCCATAATTCTAAACATCACACAAAATCCATTTGAGTCAAATTTTGCAACATTTATAGCTACTTCTTTGAATAAATTCATTTTCCCACTTCAAGCACAAAAGTTTGTGTTACATACAAAACTGGGGCTAAAATCGTCTACCAAATTAACCAAGCAAACAATTTTATTTCGGTACAAAAACTTCCAATTCAACCCCTTATATGTGAGGTGAATTATAATATATTTTTCTCCACAAGATTCTCACAAGAAAGGACTCAAATAAATTTTAAATAAAGCCTCGGGTGAACAGTAATCTGTTTTGTGCAGTCAACTTGAAAAATTCATAAGTAACAAATTACAACAGGTTTTTCAATGATTATTTTTCTGAAAGTTTTCCAACATCTTGAAGTTTCTAAAATCAAAAAATCATGACAAAAATCAATCGAAAAAGGGGATTTTCAGGGGTTCAAAATTAGCTATCTGTACAGGGGTTCTGAACAGATTGTATTGTTTTGGCATAAGGTTCACTAAATTGAGTTTTGTTCACTTAATCTATACAAAATTTACACCACCCTAATCTTAGCACCTAATACAATACTCAGGGACTCAAAATTAATCAAGCCATCAACAAAACTCAATTTACAAACAAGACCCAATTTAGCTCAAACACAAAACCAGCATTCCTCTGTTTTTAACACCATCAAGCAATCTCCTCAACCACATCAAATTCCTTCATCCACCACATATATAACCACCCACACATAGCATAACACAACTACAACATTGCTGCACTATTTCTCTTAGCAAAACACATAAAACATTACCATTTTCACAGATTATACCAAGCTGTACATCATACTCAAGATTTCGGTGAGCATAAGCATATAGAGAGAAAAAAATGCATTCTTCACTTCAAAAGACATCTCCTACTCATATCATAACATGGCAAGGTTAACAACAAAACATATTTTCACTCCCAAAACAGAAGATAAAGCAATTTTTCAGAAGGTACTAAAGCTGGACAGATTGACGCATTTTCGGTTGTGTGTGAAGTGAAGGAAAGGTGGTGTTTCTTACTTATCTTCTTGAAGATCCTTTCCTGTCTTCAACAAAATCAGTAGATAAAGCTTCTTTCTACCCCAATATGTGAGTCTCTTGAGTTATGAAATGAAAGAGAGTAAAAGGGAAAAGAAATAGTGAGCTTTGGCTTGCGGAAGGCTTCCTACCTTGAATGGGTAGGTTGCCCGACAGCTTCAACGGAAGAGGGGCTTGGTGGCTGATTTTGCATATGGGGCCGCGCAAGTTGCATACGGCAACTTGCGCGGCCATTTGACGGTCCAGATGAAAAATAACAAAAATCCAACGTGCGAGAAGGTGGCCACGTGTAAAAATTTTTTTTAGTAGAACGACGTCGTTTTGACTATTCAAAACAATGTCGTTTTGATGTTCATATAATCGTGTAGAATGTTTATGTGATTGTGTCAAATGTTCATGTGAACTCAAATGACCGCACAAGTTGTAGTACCACAACTTGCGCGGCCCCAGATCCGCTGATTTCGTGGAGGAAGAGAGGAAGAGAGTTGAAAGAAAATGGGAGGGGGTAGCCGGCCAACTTGGAGAGAAAAGGGGGAGAAAATGATATTTTATACTAGGATAATTTTTAATCTAATGGTTGAGAAAATTTTACCCTAAACTCAAGGGTTACGATTTAATGTGTTTGTAATGGATCAAAATAACCCACGAGTCGCGGGTATAGTCTTGGGTTAATGGATTAATTAGTTAAAATTGAGTTTATCTCGATTTTGACCAAGAGTTATAAATCATCAAACGATACTAATCTTCTAAACAAATTTAAATTTGTTAAAAAGGGCATTTTTCTAATACTTTCACTTGAGACATAAGCACAATAGTTAATTTTTTACTAAATTACCTACTACGCAGAATTCAAATATATAATATATCAATTAATTGTGCATAAGTTACTTACTACAAATCATGTAAATAATTATCTTGATGCACTTGTTTTTCTAAGAAAATTCGAATAATGAATACATGAAATAGTCGCATCTAATTCATAATGATTTAAATAATTATTTAATTATCTAAACTGCAATTTAGTAGGGTATTAAAATTCATCTCAACACTTATATATATATATATATATATATATATATATATCTCCAAGTTAATCCATGTATACCTGTATATTAAGTTAGACATAACTAAAATTATCAAAGTTCAATTAAATAAGTTAATACTAACTTAATGTGATTCACTTCACCTGTTGAATCAATATTATGAACAATGAAATGTATATAAGTGATAGGGCCTAAATTAGTCATATTTTTTTCTAGTTATTAAAGGTTATTTTGTAATATATTTTGTTCAATAACTAGTCATATTCCTTCATATTTAAGATTTTACCCTTGGAAAGGTATTTTGTGCATTATTTCGGATTTTAGGGGTAAAATAAGATAAAAACGTCGCAAAACAGAGCAGAAGCGGCACTGGACAAGGTAGAGGAACTGGCGCCGACCACGTGCTGTTGGCACACACTTCGAGATGACAAAAAATTAGTGAAACATCCGAAACAAAACCAAACCAGCGCTGGCTGTGAAGTAGGAGCCGACACTGACTATACTCTGGAAAACAGTGCAAAAAAATCAAGAAAAAATCAGCGAACAACTAAGAAACAGAACACAACCGGCGCCGGCTCCAACAGCCAAGGTGGCGCCGGCTGTGTCCTGATGAGGAGGCAGTGCCTTGATTTTTGCACACGGTCTTTGGTAATCTGCAAAATTTTAGTATATTCCTACTTCTACTAGGCCAAAAACCCTACACCAACGAGTTTAGGCACATACTAAGCCTATAAATAGATGGAAAATACAAGAGAAAAGGGAGATTTTCGTGGATCATAACAGAAAATCACTTGAATCAAGGCGGAATTCCACCAAGTCAAGAAGGGTTGTGCAAGAAGGTCTTCAAAGGAAGAAGGAGGAGGCTTGTGTATGAGTGCTTTCTTTTACTTTGTTTTCTTTTTCTTGAACGATGATGTATTAATTGTTTTATTGTAATTTGGCATTATTTTAGGTATTCATGATTTTTGGAGTTATTTGATCTTTTGATTGTTCTTCCTGGTATTTAATTACTTGTGCTTATTACGAGATTAGTTGATTGTTTCTCTCCATTAACTTACTGGACCAAGGGGGTTGATGGTAGTTTTAATTTATTAATTTCATATTCTATTGGCCATTAAGTTACTGGATCAAGGGGGCTGATTTCTAAGAATTTGTAATTAATGGTTAATTGATGTCTGCTGAGATCAAGGATTTATTGATTAATTTCATGTTCTAAATTTGCTGAGATCAAGGGAATTTAATTAAGGAATTGGGTTTAATGCATCTTTTGGATGAATTAGTTGAGACGAGACCAAGTAATGCTAATTTATCTAGAAGATAGTGATTTCATAGATTGACCAAAGAAGTGAATCTGCCTTAATCCTTCATGATGTCAAGAGAATAATTAATGATGATAATGGTTAAGTACTTTAAGGTCATGTATGTCAAAATAATGGTTTGAGTTACATACTTTTCCATCCTTGACATGTATATATTCTTTTATTTTATTTTGTTTTCTTTTCTTTTCTTTTTTTTTAATTTCTTTTTCACTTTATTGAGTCGGTTTAACAGTGAAAGAAAAGTAATTAATGCATACTTGTTCCTTGAAGATCGACACTCTTTTGAACCCTATGCTATGTTAATGATGAGTACGCTTGCTTATATTTATAATTTGGGGTTAACGTTTTAATTTAAACTTGATTGGGAATATGCTTATTTTTATATGATTTTTATACCCCAAATCCATACACATCAAGTTTTTTGTGCCGTTGCCGGGGAACAATATCATGAAAACTTGGATTTTGTTGATTTAACTATGTGAATAGGTAAATAGGTAACTATATAAATATGTATATATGTTCCTTGTATGAAGAAGTGTCATATTTTGTTGTTTGTATAATTGTATTTTAATTTTACTATATGTTGTAAATAGGTAGATACATGTTCATAATAACTAACTTGTCTTTATATGTTTGTACATACTGTATATTTAGTTATTTAATTTTACTAGCCTAATGTTAATGTGGAATATGTGTAATCCTTGTATTTTGAATTGGAAAATTTTTACGTCTATAATTTTGAGTCAATACTAGCTCTTCTTATTTTTAGGTTTGGACTTTTGGCTAATATGATATTTTCGACGAATTGAATTTATTTATTTCTTTATTTAAAATTTTAATCTTAGTTTAATATTTAATTTATGAATTCGTGGTCATGCATTCAATTAGGATAGTTTTTAGTTGTTAAAAAAAAAAAAAAAAGGAGCATTAGTGTATTGGTAAAATTACAAGCTCACAGTAATATTTTTAGTGAGACGTCAATAGAAGTATTAGTGAAATCTTTTGTTGCCAATACAAATTCATCTGTTCAGGGGCATGAAGAAGCTTCCCAATGATTGTGCGATAAAAGGAAATTATCTGTTAAGATTGTTGAGGAGACTTATGAGTTCATGCTAGCCCATACACTTGACAATGGAAAAAAAAAAAAAAAAAGCTATGAGGGACAATTGCATGATGTGGCAAGAGAGGTATTTGATTCTACTCTATGTGCTCATAATGCTAATATTTCTTTGTCACATAATTTCTTAGGTTCCTCTCACTCCTTGGAGAACAATGGTCCCACTGATGATGTATGGAGTTTAACATGCCTCAAGAAGTTGGATTTATCATTCATTCTAAGAAACCCTTTGAGGATGTTAACGAATTCTACCCTTCACCCCAATTTCAGGGAGGTAACTTGATATTTGTAGAAGCATTGAAAAGTAAGGATTTCCCAATCCCATCTATAAGAACTCAAATACTAAGTTTAAAGGGAAATTTTACTTGTAAAAAACTTCTTTTGAAGGGTTAATTGGTGATTTCAAAGTTGATGCATCTGTTAAATACCCTGTGCACTCATATGTTGAAAAAGATACTTATGTGATTAAAGGAATGTTAGAGAATGAGGTTTATGTGTTTTGCTTTGCTGAGACAAATCGTTTTCATGAACCTTCCATTTTTCAAAATCCTCCATTCTTTCTACATTCATTACGCCTACTTGGAGCCTTAATCTCTTTTCCAAAAGGATGGATGAGGAAGCATGATGAGTGTCAACGGTTTTTTTGCATTTTTATTTATTTATTTTAATTTATTTTAGTCTTTTTCTTTAATTTTTTTTCTTTTATTTAGGTATGTTTTTATTTTATTATTATTTTTCTTATACTTTTATTTGTGTTTTGTTTTATAAGAATAAATTCCTCTTGGACAAGACATTCTCTTTACCTCAAGTTTGGATACCTATTGGAGCATTAATGCACTTGGGAAGTATTACTTAAACTTTCTCACCCATTATTATTTTTAGTCGCTTTGGAGATGCTTCCGTGCTCTATTTATTTGGCCATTGAGGACAATGTCCAATTTAAGTATGGGGGAGTGGTTTGGTGATATATTTTGTTCAAATTTTTATCAATTTTATTTTGAGTACAAAGTTTGGAAAATTGGAGCTACTCCGTCATGAAAGTATTTTCTTTCTAATCTTTTCCCCTTTATTTTTGGTCCCTGGCATTATTTCCTTACTCTATTTATTTGGCCATTGAGGACAATGTCCAGTTTAAGTGTGGGTGAGTGGTTAGAATAAGAATTCTTCTATGCTTTATTCTTCTTGAAATTCTTCTTTGCACTTTTGAGTAAATTTTCAAAATTTTTTCTGATTTTTTGTGAGCTTTCAAGCTGTATTTTTAATGCATGTCTTTGTGATAGGTCATAAAGCATATGTTCTATATCATTTATGGCTTATGCATGACTTTTTGCACGCACTTGGACTAAGTAGTTCTTGATCAAATACTTTACATTGTTCTTAAACCTGTTTTTCCACTAAAATTCATTGAGCATTCTAGAATTTACTTGAATACCTCTCGAGGCGAAATAAGAAAGACATTCATGATTTAACTTAGGAATGATGGTAATAGGCCTTCTTTGGATAGTTTGAGCTTTTCAAGCCTACCTATTTGATATTATCCCTAGTGCCTATTTTGAGCCTAAATTGTTAATTTCTTTCTTAAAACTCGTTATCATATTTTGTTCATTACTTCTTTCTGAGAGTTTGATTTATCTTCCAAATCTTTGATTGCTCTTAATGGATAAAAGTACATGTAGGAAAATGTTGAGGGAGACTACTTGTGAAAAGATTATGACTTGTTACTTTCGGTCATGCATCAATAGTTGTGTTGAGTTGGGAAAGGAAAAAAAGAAAGAGAAGAAAGAGAAGAGATTGAAAACAAGAAAAGAAAACAAAAAGCTACTAGAAAAAGTGAAAGTGAAACCTGAGAAAGAAACAACAGCAGCATTTGAAAAAAAAAAAAAGAAGAGGAAGAAAGAAAGCAAAAGTGAAAGAGAAGAAAAGAAAGATTACAAGAAGAATAGTGGTTGAGCTGTAGGAATTTCTGAAAAACTTGAGTTCACATCAAGTTCTTGATACCATTGATGAAAATTTGAATGGTCTTGTGAAAAAAATTATTGATAAGTGAGAATGATTGATAAAAATGCAAGATTTACTTGAACTAAACTGTAATTGCTATAAAAGGTTATGGGTTTAGATTGATTTTGGAATAGGAGAGCAAGAGAAGTTTGGAATTCCTTGATACATTTTGTTTATCCTTTTCTTGCGAACTGTCATCTTCTTTGATATTTGATTTTCCTATATCCTTCGTTTGGAAGCTACATTACAAGCCTTTAGCCTTACATTACAAGCTTGAAAGTCCTACTTGACCTAAGTAGAATCATGATATGTCTCGAATTAATAGAGAGAGTGTATGAAAAGCAAGCTTATGGAATATATATTCTTTTTGAACTAAATTCTTTCCAATGGTTTGAGAATATTGTTAAGTATTGAGATGGTTCTACTAAGTCACTATTCACTTACACAAGTCTTGCATTTGTTATGAAGGATGTAGTAGCATATGTTTTATGTTGGAATGAAGAAAGCATTAGAGATATCGTTTTGAAATTGATTTGAGTGATTCTTTGAAAACTTGTGTTTTTCCTATTTGTCTTTGATACTTTGCTTGAGGACAAGCAAAGAGCTAAGTGTGGGGGAATATGATAAGGCCTAAATTAGTCATATTTTTCCTAGTTATTTAAGGCTATTTTGTGATACATTTTGTTCAATAACTAGTCATATTCTTTCATATTTAAGATTTTACCTTTAGAAAGGTATTTTATGTATTATTTTAGATTTTAAGCGTAAAATAAGATAAAAATGTCGCAAGACAGATTAGAGGCGACGCCAGACAGGGCAGAGGAGCCGGCGCCGGTCACGTGCTATTAGCACGCACTTTGAGGTAACAAAAAAATCAATGAAACATCCGGAACAGAACCGAACCAGCTCCGGCTGTACTCTGGAAAACAGTGCAAAGAAATTAAGAAAAAATCGACGAACAACTGAAGAAACTGAACACAACTGGTGCCGGCTCCAGCAGCCTAGGCGGCACCCGTTGTGCCCTGATGAGGAGGAGGTGCCTTGATTTTTGCACGCGATTTTTGGTAATCTGCAAAATTTTAGTATCTTCCTACTTCTACTTGGCTAAAAACCCCTACACCAATGAGTTTAGGCACTTCCTAAGCCTATAAATAAATGGAAAACACAAGAGAAAAGGGGGATTTTTGTGGTTCATAATAGAAAATCACTCGAATCAAGGCAGAATTCCACCAAGTTAAGGAGGGTTATGCAAAAAGGTCTTCAAAGGAAAAAGAAGGAGGCTTGTGTATGAGTGCTTTCTTTTACTTTATTTTCTTTTTTTTGAACGATGATGTATTAATTATTTTACTGTAATTTGACATTATTTTAGGTATTCATGATTTTTGGAGTTATTTGATCTTTTGATTAATTGTTCTTCTTGGTATTTAATTACTTGTGCTTATTATGAGATTAGTTGGTTGTTTCTCTCCATTAACTTACTGGACCAAGGGAGTTGATGGTAGTTTCAATTTATTAATTTCATATTCTATTGGCCATTAACTTACTGGACCAATGGGGTTGATTGCTAAGAACTAGTAATTAATGGTTAGTTGATGTCTGTCGAGACCAAGGATTCATTGATTAATTTCATGTTTTAAATTTGCCGAGACTAAGGGCATTTTAATTAAGAAATTGTGTTTAATGCATCTTTTGGATGAATTAGTTGAGACGAGACCAAGTAATGCTAACTTATAGAAGATAGTAATTTCATGGATTGGCGAAAGAAGTGAATCTACTTTAATCCTTCATGATACCAAGAGAATAATTAGTTATGATAACGGTTAAGTACTTTAAGGTCATGTATGTCACAATAATGGTTTGAGTTACATACTTCTCCATCCTTGACATGTATATATTCTTTTATTTTTTGTTATTTTATTTTGTTTTCTTTTTTTAATTTTTTTTTTCACTTTATTGAGTCAGTTAAACAATGAAAGAAAAGTGATTAATGCATACTTGTTCCTTGAGGATCGACACTCGTTTGAACCCTATGCTATGTTAATGATGAGTATGCTTGCTCATATGTGTAATTTGGAGTTAACGCTTTAATTTAAACTTGATTGGGAATATACTTAATTTTATATGATTTTTATACCCAAATCAATACACATCAATAAGTTAGGATTAACTGACTCACTTAAGTCTCGTTGCTTACTAAAGATACATACATTACATGTATTACATCACTTTATAACTATACATTGTACTTTGATACAACAATACAACAATAAATTTCAACTTGGAATAGTAAAGTAAGAGCCTCTCATGTTTTATTATTTTTCTATAAATGAATGTATTTTTAATTATTTTGATTTGAATACTCTTTTTGCATCCTATACATTTTTTCTTTTTACCTTTTTCTTTCTTTTTGCTTTTAATCTCTTTTTTTTATCTTTTCTTTTCCATCACACGTTGTTTTTCGTATTAGGACATGTACTTTCCATTCTTAGAACATTTTTTCTCCTAACTTCGATAGGTGCAATTATTACCACTTACTCCTATTTGCCTTTAAAATAGAGTACATAATATACAATTGAAGATTTGTATAATTGATATGACCTTGGGGCTAATTTTTTATTAAATTTCGTGGCTAAATTTGGGACAAAATGCAAGACCCATGTAGGAGCTCAAAACAATGAAATTGGTGAAGAAACAAGACACGCCCAATTCAAATACTAGGACCTTAAGCTAAAACAGAAAACTTAGAGCACTAGAAATGAGAATCAAGTCTTCCAAATCACAACCAAAGACCCTTGATTCAAAAAGAAACCAAAAAACTTTGAAGAAGATGATTTAGGCAACCAGCTTTACCTCCAACAAGAACCTTAGATTATCTATAACCTGAGACCCAAATTAGCAAGCTAATTGATCTATCCTAAAAGATTTTATAGACTCAATACATAGGGAAGGACTAGGCCCTAAGACTGGTCTTGATGTTTATAGAATTTACCCAAGAGGAACCACCTCTCAAAAGCTCTCAAAGGAGACTCATTGATTTCTATCAATATTCAAAGTTATTACATTGAATGTTATATTGCCATATATATAGGCAACTAAACCTAACTAAGGTGAGATGAAATATCAGCTATTCAAGTATTTAAAAGGTCCAAAATATCTCTATTACATAATAAAATTCATGGGAATTAAATTGGAAACAAACATAAAATAAAATAGGAAAAATTCATCAAAATAGGGTTGTGCCCGAACGGACCTAGCGCCAGGTCTAATGGATGGGCCTGGCACCAGGTTGGTGCTACCAAGATTGGCCAAATGGGCCGAGAAGGCCCAGTGCCAGGTAGGCTTGTTGGGCCTGACGTCGGGTGCGTACTAGTTCTCCACAGCCGACTCATTTTCTTTTACCTTCAACCTTCCTCTTGTACTACTTTGATCCTCCACACAAATTATTTTTTAAGACTTAATCTATTTGGCCCTTCTTTGATCTTCCATTGCTTGACAACTTTCTTGATTCTTGATTTATCTTCTTGAAGGTCTTCCAATCTTCTTTTTGGCACCCACTTCTTGATAATCTTCATAACCATGGGCTTGGTGGCTTGTGTTACTTGGATCCTCCGTTGAAAACCTTCATAATTTGGCCTTTTTCTTGGTACCATAGAAGTTGGTTTGAATCTCCATTCTCCTACTTTAGCTTTGGCAAGTTGCTTGGGTGGATTCCTATTATTTCTCCCTTCTTGAAGACGATTCGTCCTTGAATTAATACCTATGTAAGATCTCAAACAAGAAAATCTTTTTGTGAAGATAAAAATACAAGATTATGCTCTCCCACATAAAACTTATTTTTCCCCTCATCTTCACTTTTCTTCTTTGTAGCCTCTCTCTCATTATTTTCACTCTTCATGCATAAGAAGGTCTCATTTGCTTTGTCTCCATCACCTTTCTATTTTGTGCTATCTTCAAGCTCTTCTTTTTTCCTCTCTTCTTTTTGCTTCTTTTTTAGCTCTTTTCTTTTATTACCTTCTTCCCTCATGATGTTTTGATCTATAAGGACCTTACTAGAGGGTAATGGAAGTAGTGTGATCTTCTTTCCATCATTCTCCAATGTATAATTATTCTCCCTGCCCTTGTGCGTCACATCTCTATCAAACATCCATAGATTTCTTAATAAAATATACCCCACTTGCATTGGGAACACATCACATAGCACCACATCTTTATAGGCTCCCATAGCAAACTCAACCTCAACTTATTTGTTTACTTTAACTTCACCACAATCACTCAACAAATGGATTTTGTATGGTTTAGGATGTCTCATGGTTTCTAATCCCAAGTCCTCCACTAAGGTAGCACTTATCACATTGGTGCAACTTCTTCCAACAATGATCTTACTACAAGGCTTTTCTTCAACTAGACACCTTGTGTAAAAGATATTGCACCTTTGGGAATTCTCTTAATTCTCAACATCATTTGCACCCCCAATCTTTCTAGCAACACCAATCAATGGCAAAACCTTCCCAACCTCAAGCCTTTCCTCATTACCCTCTTCTTTTCTAGGCTTTTGGGTCATTTACAATGATTGTTTTGGTTGCTTATTTTTTTGATTTGGTGAATGTTGAAAAATGGGATTGGTATATGTAGACTTCTTTGGATAGATCCCTTTTCTTGCACCCCTCAATTTCTTTTCTAACCCCAAATTTTTCCTACCTCTTCCCTTTGTTGTAATTTTTTGGTAACCTCTTATAAAATGTTCTCCACATCCCTTCATTGGTAACTCATATAATGGAGGTGGAGGTTTGCACTCATTTCTCATTTTAGGGATATCTCCCCTTTTTGCATTCATTAAGGTTTGGTTTTGGTTAGATTCCATCCCCTCAATGTCCCTCCTCGTGCCTTCCATTTTTGCTTGGAAAATTTTAAAGGCAGTTTGAATATCAAATGAAGTTCCTTGGGATATGGTATTGAAAATTTCCAAGGGTTTTCACTTAGAAAATTTGGATAAAAGTAGAAAGTAATTCCTCACAATCACTCCCTCACGTGTATCCACTCAAGAATTAAAGCTCAACCCTCATGTTTAACTCTCTTTTGGCTTTTAACAAGAATAAACTCACACTCTTGCCTTTTTCAAGCACTCAATTTCCTCAATGAATTCTTTCCACAAAATCTCCCCAATTGCTTAGAAGCTAGTCCAAACTTGACAAGTTTACTAACCCTCTAAAGACAACTAACTAGACTTAAATAGAAGTTTGTTCATCAACAATAATGAGTCTCAATGAGTTTATATAAAGAGTCAATGAATTCAAGAGAGCTCAACAACTTCAATGACTGAGGAATGGGTGAATGGACAAGACCTAACAAAAATTTCAATGAAGCACTAGAAGTTCAATGAACATATCACTCAAGAATAGGAGTAATAATTCAACTAATATAATGAGCTCAATTGGACAAGCAATGTTCCCAAGATACTTGAAAACAATAGCTGACTAATTATAGAATTGTTGATAAAAAATTTTAGCCACAATCTCAAGTGAAAAGTTTACTCATGCAAAATATCAAACACTTAAGGTACAACTTCGTAACTCAAGGGGTTTCAAAATTTTCACACTTGTAGCAATGCAAAAACTTAATAATCACAAGAAAAATTAATCCCTAATGATTATACTAATATCAAGGAATAATTTTTCAACAAATAGAAGTCAAGAACTTGAGTTTTATAGTTCACAAATTTAGCATTAAAATGAGTTACGGGATTCTTTTTGAGCTCAACAAATTTGCAGTAAATAAATACAAAAAACCACAAGATTTATGCAATTTAAAGCTTCAAATGACTACTCAAACATCAACCCAACATACAAGATCAATTTCTCAACAAGAAAATCAAGAAAAATCAAAGTTTCGAAGACCTTTTTGAAGCACCTTCTTTAGTGACGAGTTTGCTCTGTTTATCTTGAAACTTTGAAGCCTTTGTCTTGAAGAACCAAGCATTGATAAGAATCAAAGCTTTTCTTGCTCTGATACTAAACTATTTGATATGACCTTCGGGTTGATTTTCTATTAAATTTCATGGATAAATTTGGGGCAAAATTCAAGACCCATATAGGAGCTCAAAACAGTGAAATTGGTGAAGAAATAAGGCACACCCAATTCAAATACAGGGACCCTAAGCCAAAATAGAGAATTTAGAACACTAAAAATGAGAATCAAGTCATCCAAATCGCAACAAAAGACCCTTGATTCAAAAAGAAACCAAGAAACTTTGAAGAAGATGATTTATGCAACCAGCTTTACCTCCAACAAGAACCTTAGATTATCTATAACCTAAGACCCAAATTAGCAAGCTAATTGATCTATCCTAAAAGAGTTTATAGACTCAATACATAGGGAAGGACTAAGCCCTAAGATTGATCTTGATGTTCATGGGATTTACCCAAGAGGAATCACCTCTCAAAAGCTCTCAAAGGAGACTCTTTGATTTCTATCAATATTCAAAGTTGTTACATTAAATGTTATAACGCCATATATATAGGCAACTAAATCTAACTAAGGTGCGATGAAATCTCAGCTATTCAAGTATTTGAAAGGTCCAAAATATCACTATTACATAATAAAAGTCGTGGGAATTAAATTGAAAACAAATATAATATAAAACGGAAAAAATTCATCAAAGTAGGGTTGTGCCCGAATGGGCCTGGTGCTAGGTCTAATGGATGGGCCTGGCACCGAGTTGGTGCTACCAAGATTGGCCAAACGGGCTGAGAAGGCCTGGCGCCAGGTAGGCTTGTTGGGCCTGGTGCCAGGTGTGTACTAGTTCTCTACAGTCGGCTCATTTTTTCTTGCCTTCAAGCTTCCTCTTGTACTACATTGATCCTCCACACAAATTGTTGTTCAAGCCTTGATCTTTTTTGCCCTTCTTTGATCTTCCATTGCTTGACAACTTTCTTGATTTATCTTTTTGAAGGTCTTCCAATCTTCTTTTTAGCACCCACTTCTTGACAATCTTCATAACCATAGGCTTGGCGGCTTGTGTTGCTTGAATTCTCCATTGAAAACCTTCATAATTTAGCCTTTTTCTTGGCACCATAGAATTTGGTTTCAATCCCCATCCCCTTTCTTTAGCTTTGGCATGATGCTTGGGTGGATTCCTATCAATAATACAACATACAAAATAAATAAATAAATAAATGGGAATTGTCATGAAACTAAAAATAAGCCAACAATCCACACTATATTTAATCACAAAGTTCTCATCCATTTTCAAAGAATTAAACTTCACAACATTTTCAAAGGTATTACCAATGTTAACTTCCTCTCAAAACTTCGTTTATGTCATGTCCAATATATATGTGTACATAAAACGATCTTTCCTAGAAATGTCTTAAGTAGAATTCTCAAGTAAATAAATGAATAATAATTCCCCCAAACTAACACATATACCAAATGTCTTGCAAGTTAAGCCAAAAATGTGAAAACATTTAGCCCAAAAATAATAAAATTCTCAAAATAATCAATAAAAACCTACAAAGGAAAATTTTCTCAACCTTTCCCCCACGCTTAAATGGAACAATGTCCTCATTGTCCAAAATATATGATACAAACATATTTACATGATACAAAAGAATAAAATAGGGAGAAAAGTGTAAGCAATACTCCCGGGTATCTTGCAAAACATAGTTGCAAAAATGTGATGAAGAGATGGAGGCTTCCGGGTCCAACAAAAGATTAATGACTACAAAAATAAAAACAAAACACCAGAAAAAAAAATCTAACAAGAAAAATAGAAAAATGAATTATAAGAAGATAAAATAAAATAAAGCTAATTTTCTTTTTAACTGGTGTTGTATTGGTTAGAAACAGGCATTGATTACTCTCAGTGTCTTGAAAATTTCTGCACTCTATAAATGACTAGCGCCATTATATTGTACACCAGGCATCAGTTGTCCCTTGTTCTTGCAAAATTTATTATTTCTTCTACAAAAAGAATCACCAATAAAAAAAACAACCAAATGAAAATCCAAACAACAAATTTACACATCATTAGTCAACTATACATAGAAAGAATAATCAACTAATGAATATGGTAGTCCAAACAACAAGACTAATTACAAGAATATTAGCTAAACCAATAAAATACCAAGACCTACATCATTACCAAATAAAATATACACTACTATCAACAACAATAATATAACAAACAACACAATAATAGAACAAAACAAATGCCCAAACCAATATTTTTCAGTTGGAATACCCCCAAATCAATATATATGCCAATACACTATTATATCACTGCATAACTTATAGACACAACAAAACACCAATATACCAAGTATTAGAACTAGTATACAACACACAACATACACTCTAAACTCAATAAAATGTTAAGGAAAAGTAAAGGATCAAGTGGGCTTATTGAAAAGAAACTCAAAAGACTATTACCACACCAAAACCACCAATCCATGAATACTACAAACTCCTAAAAGTACAATAAAGTCTCTCAAACAACCAACAGATAGCATCAACACCACAAAAATTTCTATACAAAAGGTTACAAAAACTTAACATCTCCAAACGAAAACCAATAGCCTACAAAAATACAACAACAACAACCTTATAAGCCACCAACTCCTCTACTCATTCAGCATTACTACAATCAATTTTTAAACCTTCATCAACAGATACAATACAACAACAACAAGCAAAACTACAAATAATACTTTTATCTTCAAAATAACAATCAAATCCTCAAAACTCCACCACAACAACAACAATTGAATCCTAAAAACAAAATTATAAAACAAGGTTTCCTCAATTTGCAACAATAATTTTTCCTACAAACACAAATACAACAAAATACAAAACTCTCCAACAACAGCAACAAAATACTCTGCAACAACAATGCTGAATACAAGAACAAAATTTAAATCTAATGAATCCACTGTATAAAACTTCCCACAACAGCATACAACAATATCAAACATAATAATACAACAAAGTATAATGATACAGCACACTAGAACTTATTACAATTTATTTATCTCGATGACTAAAAATAAAGAATCAAAACAACATACAAATAAGGTACAAAAAGGAAAAGAAATATATATACAAGTAAAAGCTAGAACTATACACAAATATAAAAAAAATAAATAACTACATAAAAGAATTTATAATATTCACAAATATATACAAGGCCAAATCAACAAAATCCAAGTTTTCATGATATTATCCTTTTTCCCCAACAATGGCACCGAAAACTTGTCGTGTGGTTTTTATATATAAAAAAAAATAGTACCAATGAAAATCACACGAATTTTTAGTTTTTAAATTAAAATGCCAAAGTTAAACTCTAACCACACAATTAGGGAAGTATATCCATTGCGTACCATTGCTTCTAGTGGCAAGTATCATTTTTGTTAGAATGTATGCACAAAATGGATAATAAATTTCTGTATTTTAGAAATTAATAAAATATTTCATTCATTAATGTTTGTTTGTTTACATATATGTGCATATTAAGGTCTTTGTATGTTAGTAAATACGTGATTGGGTCATACTTTCACATTAAGATGTAGATTATAGACTACTAACATATAAGCAGAAAAACTGTTCTTGATCGATTGATAAAGTTGGACACTTTATCAAGATTTAGATCATGATACTATAATTTCTAAATGGGGAATAGTTTACCTTAGATTAGTGAGTAGTCCACCCATGCCAATAGTGCAAGCGTATTTAAATTACGTAGAACTAGATCACACGATAATAATCTTTATAAAAGTACAAAAATAATTAAAGATTATTTTATCACGGCTATCGCGTGGATGAGTACCCTAAGATTTGAGCATCAGTTAGTGGTTTGGGGAAGCTGGACTTGTGCATTTTTATGTATGATAGGTGAGGTCTTATCACAAGGCTAATAACCTTATACGTTGAGTGTATAACTCTAGTTAATTAAGACGGATTTATACAATAGAGTTTCTATACTTTATTATGTGAAGAAATCACGCTCTTGTAATTGTTCGTATAATCTAAATAATCCAAGGCCCTAGGACGTGACTTAGTATGCATGCTTTTGGGTAGCTCCCAAGAAATAAGTTGGTACATACTCAAAGTCATGGATTATCAGACTAGTTATCAAAGAATGGTAGATATTATTGAGGAAGGTGTTAGTCTATTTTTCCTAGCTCAATGATAGGTGTTCCGTAGAGGGGTATTTTCATCATTACACCTATAGGTTAAAGACATCGCACTTGCAATATTATTCTTGGGGTCAATACTTCCATATGGTGATAAATGGAATATTTAAAATGATAAAATACAACTATTCGTTAACAAGGGTATTTTGGTCATTTTAGTAGCTAAGAATAATATGTCTTTTGGTCCCCAGAGTAGCTCAAGTTACCTTAGTAAATTTATTTACTATATGGGCTTATCGGGTAAATTAATAATGGAAGAATTGGTCTATGAGTCCAATTAATTATTTATTTGGGTTAGAATATAATTTATTGGGCTAACTTAATTAAATTGGTTTATTAATTAATTATCTTGGATAATTTTATATTTAGTACAATCAGATTAATTAATTAATATAATTTATTGGGCCAATTTAATTTAATTAGTTTTTTAATTAATTATTTTGAATAATTTTATATTGGCCTAAGAAGATCAATTAATTAACAAGAGAGTTATTTAATTAGTATTGGACTAATTTAATTAAATTAGTTTATTAATTAACTATCTTGGATAATTTTTTATTGGGCCCAAATATATTAATTAATAAAGAAGCTATTTAATCACTCTTGGACTAATTAAGAAGGAAAAAAATAGAAGAAGAAAAGCGGTGGAAAAAGAAAAAAGGAAAGCTGCCTTTTTTTTTTTTTATGTAAATTGATAATGTTTGGTTGACCGATATTTTTTAGAAACATATTTTTTAGAAACAAAAAGGAAAAGTAGCTTTTGGCAATTGGCAAAAAAATTTGGAAAGCTCATAATTGGTTTTTCTTCTTTTTGATGCGTGACTTGTGTTCATGTTTTAATTTTGTCAACCGAGGAAAACAAGATAGATAGCTTTCGTTTTTTTCGGGGCTGCCGGTTCTTGCGTTTTTTTCCCTTTAGCTTTTTTCCTTTTTAAAATAATAATAAAACTAGCTCTCCCAATTAATTCCTACAATATCATTATTCTTTCACCTATTATTTTACTTTTATCCGTAGATAGTCAATAGGAGTTTTAATAATACTTTAAAAGATTAAAAATTAGAAATTTTGGTGCGTGCATTTGATGCAAAGAAATCGACACTTGGCTAGTATTCTTGTGGAACAAATAGTCATGACAAATCAAAGCATTCCGTCAAATCCAAATCCTCCGGTTATTCAATCTAAGCAATCTAAAAGTAAGTATTCTTAGTCTTTAACTCAGAAAAAATTTTAATTTGTTATTTTCTGCTACGTTTTTATTTTTCCGTGATCTTTTCAGTTTTCTCTTGGGAAAGGAATAAAGGTACTACTAATTCTTCTTCTATTATTTAGCATAATGAATAAATGAAAAAGACTAATTGCAATGGGCAAACCGAAAGAACCAACGCAACCCCACACAAGATTGGCCACAAAAAACTCACTCTCTCTCAAGTTATAAATCCCCTATTCTCGGGCCAATTGAAGGGTATCACTACCTCCACAATTGAGCCCAAGAAGTAGTAAGTACAAAAGCTCTAATTTTCAGAAGAACCTAATACCTCTATCTCTAGGCGATATTAAACTCCCAATCATCACCAAGTTTTTAACCCTTAATCTCTCTCTCATGTTAGTCAAAAGAAAACAAAAATTGAACCCATTAGCTTGGCACTCAACCTTTAATCACATCTCTCGAATTCATTAAAAAAGAGTAACTAAACCATGAATCCAACACAATAAAGGCATGCAATCATTCATTAGGAATTGAAATCTAACAATTCAAGAGTAGAATTAATACAAAAACTAATTAGGGTTCATCTCTTCAAAAACAATTAAAGCAAATAATCACATGTTGAGAAGGAAACATAAAGAAAGGGACAAAAAAAATGCCCATAGATAAGTTTATTTCTTAATCTTCAATCTTCACTTGACAATCTCCAAAACTCTCATATCTCCTCTCTTGTGAGTGGATGTTCTTCTCAAGTGTTAGCTACTTAAAATGATGTCTTTCTGTTCTATTTACAACCCAAGAAAAGGCCTAAAACTTGTGTTCAAATCAACAGTGTCAATCTATAATCCAACAACAACCGTCACCTTTTTACTTATTGAACCGGTGCTTGTTATTTCCAGTGAGTCATTTTCTTTTGTCCTGGTGCCTGTCAAGAGCAAAAACTATTGCCCCTTATTACATGGAACCAAAGCCTATTATTATTGAGAACCAGCGCTTATTTCTTTTTCTTCAAGAACTTTGTCTTTTTCAAGTAGCAACTAGTCCATTTCTTTTTAAGCCATGGACTGGTTACTTATTTTTTTTTAAAAAGCTGGTCCATGGCTTTTCAAGCAATGGATTTGTTATAATTGTCCAGCTATCTTTTATTTAATCCTACACAAAACAATATATAAGTGTTAAAATTAGTATTCATTTAGGCATTATTTACAACAATTAAATTACAATTTATATAAGAATTATGTATTTGATGAGTACTCATCAGAGACTGAAAATAGCCAAAACATTGACCATTCAGCAATACTGAGAACTAACAGTTTTAGATCATATTGTTGATAAGGAAGGTGAAATGAGCCCTAAAGCCCAAATTTTCTAGTACCAGCAGGATGGCTCTCTAGGAGATCCTGTCAAATGCCTTCATCATATGCAACTAAAGTATAAGGTTACTGCCAATAATTTACTTGACAATAGATTGCACCAGTTCTTCAGCTAAGAGAATATTGCCAGCGATATTTCTTCCCTCGATGAAGCTATTCTAATTAGGAGAAATTATCCTAGATAAAAATAGGGGTGAGACGATTACACATGATTTTTATAATAAACTTATTACAAAAATTACAGAGACTGATAGGCTGAAACTCTAAGAACAATGATGGAGATCATTTCTTTGGAATCAAATCTAGTAATGTTCTTGTAAAAGACCTCGGTATAGTAATTCTTGAGAAGAAGTCTCTTATAGCCTGAAGCATGTCATCTCTCACTATATCCCAGCAAAAAATAAAAAAAGAGCATGAAAAGTCATCTGGGCTCGACACACTTGATTTATCAAGTACAAAGACATCCCCCTTACTTCCTCTCTAGATGATACCGTACTCAGCAAGTGATTATCTCCATCCCAGACAAGTCGAGGTATAAACTAAAAAAAGGGATTCTGCTTATGAAAGTGTGGTTCAGCACCCAAGAGATCTAAAAAGAAGTGAACTACTTCTTCATCCATAGCCCAGACATCTATAATCTATGTACAATTGTGATCACAAGAGATATGCTATTGGAATGTATACCCTCTTAGACTAGGTTTCTAATATAATTTTAACTTGTATTAATAAAATATTTTTCCCAGAATTTATTTGTGAAATCTTCATTATATTTGTGCATGATTTTATTAGAAAAGACCCATTGTGTTTAAGTAAATGGTTTATGCGAATGGAGATCTTTCACAGTAAGATATGGACCATGGGATACTTAACACATAAACTGTTGTTCTTAACCATATGATGAGAATGCGAATCTCATCATGGCAAGATTATTGTGTTATGAATTTTAAATAGGGAATGACTTACTTTTAGCCAATGAGTAGTCTACTCATTTTATAACACCAGCGTATTTCAAATACATAGAACATGACCTGTAGTAGTGGTTTCTAAAAACCCAGACTACTACTGCTAGAGTGTGGACTTGTACTCTACAGCTTGAGTATAAATTGGTGGCTTGATGAAGTTAGAAGCATATGCTTTGATGTACTATAGTTGAGGTTCTTGAGAATGACCAATATACTTGTATGTTGGGTATATATAACTAGTTAATTAAGACAGACTTGTACAAGATATATAGTGTCTACACTATATCGTCTCTTGTGGTTATCCGAATGATCTAATTATCCAGTACCCTGGGGAACATGAGTTGGATATTGGCTTTAGGGTAGCTCTCTTGGAAAGTTGGAATATTCCAAGAAGTCGTGGATCATTGGACTAGAAACTTAAGGACGGTAAATGTCTTTTAGAGAGGTGTTAGTATGCTCTTTCCTCTTTAAATGCATGACGATGTATAGAGGGGTGTTTGATCATTTCACTTGTAAGTCAAAGACATAGCTAATGCAGTATTGTCCTTGGGGTCAATATTTCCTTATGGTGATGTTGGGAAATGTTTAAAATGCAAAATACAACTATTTATATAGCAATGACATTTTGGCCATTTTAAGAGCCAATGAGATGTGTCTTTTTGGTTCTCGGAATAGCCCATAAGTCCTAATTATTTTAAGTCAAGGAAATGGTCACAATAAAAAGAATTTTATTTTATTGAAAATATTTAATTTATTTTTTGGACTGGAATAAAATAAAGGAACGAGAGAAATTAAATTTTTTATCTAGTTTAATTAGTTAATTAATTATTCAAGGTCTAAGGCCAGATTAAATAATTAAAAAATTAACCTAAGCTTAAACTAGTTAATAAAAGGTTTAAATAATTATTTTAGTTCATTTTGGCTCATTAATTATTTATTGGGTTATTTTAATAGGCTCAAGAAATAAATAATTAATGGTTATTGTTTTTGGGCTCATTGGATCCAAGAAAATAATAAATTATTTTGGCCCAATAATCTGAACTAAAGGGTTATTTTTATTCACGATATAGAAGAGTTAAGGATTATTCAAACCTCTTCTATTGATAACCTCCGAATGTTTTGAAATATCAGAACCCCAGGTTTTTGGTTATCTGAGATAGTGAAGAGTCATGGGTTGTGATAGGTGTTCTTCTCCTTCACAGAAAAACACACTACACAGTGGAAAAAACTAGAGCTTTTCTCTTTCTCTCTCGCTCATTTCTTTTCTTGGTCATTTCATCTTCTTGATTTTGCTAATTACTAGCAAAGGATCAAGAAACCCCTTTCCTCGCCTAAGTTGTTTCACCAAAATAGATTGGACGGAGGAATATTCTGAGAAGTAAAGAGCTTCACATACATGCCAAGGAGAAGTCGAAGGATCGCTAGTCATCAACTGGAAGTTTTATCGGGTGAAGGAGACGTGACCGTCATTCCATCATCTTCCTCGCGGCCAAACAAAGCAACGCCCAGAAGTGGTATTCATTTTTCGCCTTCCACTGCGTCGTGTATGGTGCCCTTTCTGGTTTCTTTTTCATCGCATGCATGGCTTTCTCTGTATTCATTGCCTTCAAGTGGTATCAGAGCACAATGCTTTGAATGGCTTAGGATTGATGCATAAAATTGGCAAGACTAATGTGATGAGATCCTTCACAGTTTTGGTATGGGTAGAAGCATTGTAAACCTCATAGTTGAGGAATAGGATCTCTGTACAAATGTTGTTTACTGCTTTGTTTAGCCTTCGTGTAAACCTGATTTGAAAGGGAATAGGTAGATTTCATGTTTTTTGTTGAAAAAAATGTAACAAAAAATTGCCTTAGATGATTGCAAAGTGTTGCAAAGAAGCCCAACCCAATATATATATATATATCGCAAACGAAATCGGCCAAGAAAAAAAATCTTGAGGAGGAAGATGAGCCGAGCCGCAAGCCTAGCCAAAAGTCGAGCCGACCCATAGCTCGGTGTGTTTGGAGCCGAAGTTGCCCAGGCCAGTTGAGGCTTGAAGTCGCAACCGGGCCAAGTGTGAGGAATGCATCCTCGCAGATGCTATCGCCTTCCTTGCGAAGCTAATGCATCCCGGCTTGGATGCTTCCCGTGTCGGGCGGGTCGCGAGAAACCGCTCGTGGACTATAGTCCATGTGTCTTCCCATGGGTCATGATCCAGTGTGGCAGGTGCACTGGATTAGCAAAAATTTTTTTTTTTTTTATTTTTGGTCCCACACCAAGCGAAGTTATTTTTATTGTAATAATTAATATTTTTTGAATATTTTGCATGAAAAATAATAATAAAGGATATTAGGATTAAACAAGATCATTAATTAATTTAATTAATGTGTTTAATTCTTTTATTTGGGTACTTAGGATTAAAAATAGAAAAGTATGAAAACATTTACAGTTTTCTAGCATGCTAATTATTTTAAGTCCTATGTGCACGTTTTGTCAAAGACCAAAGTCTTTGGAAAATTTTATTTGATAAGAAAAAATATTTTTCTTTAATTAAATGGTTATTTTAACTTAAACAAAAATTAATCCTTGATTATTTTCTTAAAAATTTTTTATCCTTGACATAGAAAAATTTTGAATTTAGAAATTTTTGTAAGTTAAATTGGAATGCCGTTTTAATTCATTTTCTCAAGAGGAAAATTTATTTTTGTCAAATAAAACCTTGAGATCAAAATCTCCAAGAATTTTTAAATGGAAAATTTTTAAAATTATCAAGTTTTTTACTTAAATAAAATTAATCCATGAGAAAAACTTTCTCAAAGGGTATAAATCTTGACATAGAAATTTTTATGAATTTATACATTTTATTTTAAGTTAAAAGAGAATTTAATTAAAGTTTTTCAAATGATATTTTCAAGAAAACCCTTATTTAAAAAATTTAGTGAGAGAGGGATTCCAATGGCCCCATGGTTTCCATCACTATCCTTATTAGAGATCGTGGCCTTCTCGCGTCACCCTAGGAGTGAACCCGTATAGGATGGAGATACCACAAGGATGTAGAACTAATATAATGATGTAATTAATAACTCGGCACACGTACTATGATCAGTCAACCCACGTTAGAGGTTATACTGCAAGGTATGTCTATAGGAAATGAGAAGAAACGGCCATCCCCTCAATGGAGTTATCTTCTAGATCATTACCTAGAAGGGAAATTAATTTGTGATGGTTAACACACTTAGCTTAGGAAACTGTTAATCTTCACAAGAAGTTATGTAAGTGTTTCTAAGAGCTAAATTAATCATGTTAAAGATAATAGTAATAGGATTAGTTATTATCAAGTTTAATATGAGGACAAAGTGCACAAAATTATTTTTGTTTTACAAATACTAAGAATTTCTTTTGTTTTTCAAAATTTCAGAAATAGTTGGTGGAGGTTCTTTTAGTCCCTTAGCCGTTATTCTCCGCAAGAATAAACTAACGGGTTCAAACTATGTAGACTGGAAAAGGAAGCTGGACATAATACTCATAGCCGAGAAGTATAATTATATCCTATATGATACCTGCCCAACAATCGGGGAAGGTTCCACCACCGAGGAGCGTGAGGCTAAAAAAGCATGGAAGAAGGCTGGCGAGATGGTCCGATGCTATATGTTAGCCTCCATGTCAAATATGCTTCAATCCAAACACGAGCACATGGTCACTACATATGATATAATCACATCACTAGCCACAATATTCGCGGATAAGAGCCGGCCCACAAGGCAAGAAGTTCTTCGAACCATCATAAACACTAAGATGGCTAAAGGAGCATCAGTCAAAGAGTATATGCTCTAGATGATTGTTGCTTTCGAGGAAGCAGAAGTCTTAGGGGTTGTTATTGACCTCGAGAGCCAAGTGGATATGGTTCTTGAATCTTTGTTGGGCTCCTTCACTCAGTTCAAGTTGAATTACAACATGAACAAATTAAATATGAGTTTAACGAGTTGATGAAGGAGCTCCAGGTGGCAGAGAAGGTCATGAAGCCACATGCTAGAGCTATGATGGCCTCTTCTTTGAGAATTGGGCCTAAGCCCAAAAAGTTCAAGAAGAAGAAGGAGAATGCAGTGCACCAGCTCAAGTCCCAGCCCAAAGACAAATCTAATGGCAAATGCTTCAAATGTGGGAAGAATGAACACTAAAAAAAGGAGTGCCTAGATCTTCAGGCTAAGAAAAACCTCATAGGTAATATTCTTTATTTAGAGTCTATATCAATGGTTGGATCAACTTCCACTTAGATTGTTGATTCAGGAGCCACTGATCATATCTGTAACTCTTTACAGGGGTTTGAAAAATTAGAAGACTCCAGAAGGGCGAACATGGACTACGCATGGGAAATAAAACACAAGTTTGGACCCTTACAATGGGAGAACTGGAACTTACTTTTGATTGTAATAGAATAGTTATTTTGAAGAATATTTTATTTGTTCCTGGTTTTAGACAAAATTTGGTTTTAGTTGCAAACTAATAAATCAAAGATATTCTATTTCTTTCCATTCTAGTATTACTATCATTAGAAATGGAGAAGTTATATGTACTGGGCACATGTATAGAAATCTATTCTTCATTAATCCTATTAACAATCAATTGAATAATGCTCAATTTGAACCTTTAAATAGGAAGAGAAAGACCAATGTCAATGACTCATATCTTTGGCATCTAAGATTCGGTCATATTAATTCAATCAGGATTCAGAGGTCAATCTATGATAGGCCTTTAGGTTCATTGAGATTGAAAAGTTGGCCTCAGTGTGAATCTTATCTTATGGAAAAAATGACCAAGAGGTCATTTACCTAAAAGGCGGATAGAGCAAAAAAAGTATTGAGTCTTGTTCATATTGATATGTGTGATCCTTTGTCTGCACCAGCAAGAGGGGGGTTTGAGTACTTCATCACTTTTATAGATGATTGTACAAGGTATTGTTATGTTTATCTTATGAGATGCAAGTCTGACTCTTTTGATAAGTTCAAAGATTTTAAGCCTAAAGTGGAGCGTTGGACAGGTAAACTAATCAAGACCTTACGATCAGATCATGGTGGAGAATACCTCCTTGTAAATTCTAGGACTATATGGTACATCATGGGATAGTATCCCAACTCTCTACATCGAGGACACCCCAGCAGAATAGAGTAGCTGAGAGAAAGAATAGGATATTAATGGAAATGGTCCAAAGCATAATGCCTCATGCTACTCTTTCAGTGTCTTTTTGGGGATATGCCCTAGAAATAGCAACATAGATTCTGAACTTAGTGCTTTCTAAGTCAGTATCTAGGACTCCCTATGAGATGTAGATTAGGCATAAGCTAACTCTAAATCATATTAAGATATGGGGTTGCCCAATTTATGTATTGATCAAGGGAGATAAGTTAGAATCAAGATCAAAATTATAATATTTTGTTAGGTATCTAAAAGGTACAAAGGGTGGTTATTTTTTTCATCCCAAGGAGTAAAAGGTACTTGTGAGTACTAATGCTAGATACTTAGAGGATGAATAAAGTACATCCACTAAAGGTTCTACAAGGTTGGAACTCGAAGAGAAGTTGTCTTCTGAATCAATTTCTCCTAACCAGATTATGGAACAAGAAAAGGCACAGCCTCAGGAACCTATACAAATGGAGCCTCGTCGTAGTAGGAGGATATTTAGAGTTCCAAAAAGATAGACTGGAGAGGCTTTTAACCTAATCTCCGACCATTAGGAACAAGATCTCACTAGATACGAGGAGGCTATTGCTGATACCGACGCAAACCTATGGCATGAAGCAATGAAAGCCGAGATTGAGTCTATGTACTCCAATCATATTTGGGATCTTGTTGCTTCACTTGAAAGGATAAAACCCATTAAGTGTAAGTGAGTGTAAAAGAGGAAGAGGGGAGCGGATTGGATGGTGGAAACCTTCAAAATTAGGCTTGTGGGGTAAGGGTATACTAAAAAAAAAATGGATCAACTATGAGGAAACCTTTTCCCCAGTAGTCATGCTTAAGTCTATCTGTATCCTCTTTGTCATCGCATGTCATTATGACTACAAGATATGGCAAATGGATGTCAAGTCGGTATTTTTAAATGGCTATCTTAGTGAGGACATCTATATGTCCCAACTAAAATGATTTATTGTTAAAGGCCAAGAATGTATGGTTTGTAAGTTTAAGAAATCCATTTATGGACTTAAGCAGGCATCTAGAGTATGAAACATTCGTTTCAATGAGACTATAAAGTCTTGCAGTTTCATTCAAAATAAGGATAAACCATGTGAGTTTAGGAAACTGGAAGACATAAATGTGGTTTTTCTTGTCCTATATGTAGATGACATTTTACTCATTGGAAATTATGTAGGGACACTGTTAACTAAGGTTTGGCTATCTAGTCAATTTAGTATGAAGGACTTAGGTGAAGCCAGTTACATTCTCAAGATAAAGCTTCTTAGAAATAGGAAGTATGGAATGTTAGGTTTATACCAAGCTACATATATTGACAAGATGCTGGCTAAGTTCAGCATGGACTCATGCAAGAGGGCATTGATCCCTTGCGGACATAAGTTGTCTTTTTCTTCAAAGGACTATCCAAAGTCTCAAGAAGAAAAAGATAGAATAAGTAGGATTTCCTATACTTCAGCTATGAGAAGTCTCATATATGACATGCTGTGTACTAGACCAGATATCTGCTTTGTTGTAGGCTTAGTTAGCAAATATCAGTCAAACTTCGGGGAGGTTCATTGACAAGCTGTAAAGCATATTCTCAAATGTCTTAAAGGCATGAGATATTATATGTTAGTTTACAGGGTAGATAACTTGGTTCCTACAGGATACATAAATTCAAACTTCCAAGCAGAGAAGGATAAAAGAAAATCTACTAGTGGATATATCTTCACCTTATCTGAAGGAGCTATTTCATGGAAGAGTATCAAGTAATCTTGCATTACTGACTCAACCATAGAAGGTGAGTATGTGGCAGTTTTGGAGGCATCCAAGGAAGCAGTTTTGTTCTGGAAGTTCCTCTTGGAACTTGGAGTCGTGCCACAAATGGACAAACCAGTTGTTATATACTGTGACAACACTAGTGCAATCTCACAATCTAAAGAACTAAGAACCACAAAAAGGGGAAGCATATAGAGAGAAAATATCACCTGATCCAGGATTTTATCTAGAGACGGGAAGTCATGGTGGAACGGATTACCTCGGAAAACAATCTAACAGATCCTTTCACTAAGCCTTTGGTGAAGAGAGTCTTTAGAAGATACTTAGACGTCATAGGGGTGGGCGCCTATGGACTTACTTAGTCTTAGAGTGCAAGTGGGAGATTGTTGAAATGTATACCCTCTTAGACTAGGTTTCGATGTAATTTTGACTTGTATTAATAAAAGTATTTTTTAGAATTTAATTATGAAATCTTCTTTATATTTATGCACGATTTTATTGGAAAAGACCCATTGTGTTTAAGTAAATGGTTCATGTAAATGGAGGTCTTTCACAGTAAGGTATGAATCACATGGGATACTTCACATATAAACTGTTGTTCTTAACCTGGATGATGCGAATGGCAAGGTTATTGTGTTATGAATTCTAAATAGGGAATGGCTTACCTTTAGCCAATGAGTAGTCTACTCATTTTCAAACACAAGTGTATTTTGAATAGTAGAACATGACATGTAGTAGTGGTTTCTAAAAGTACTATGTGATAAAACCCAGACTACTACTACTACTACAACGTCGATTTGTACTGTACAGCTTGAGTAAAAGTTGGTGGTCTGACAAAGCTGGAAGCGTATGCTTTGATATACTATAGTTGAGGTTCTTGAGAAGGACCAATATACTTGTATGTTGGGTATATGTGACTAATTAATTAAGACAGACTTGTACAAGATATATAGTGTCTACACTATATCGTTCCTTGTGGTTGTCCGAATAATCTAATTATCCGAGTGCTCTGGGGAACATGAGTTGGATATTAGCTTTAGGGTAGCTCTCTTGGAAAGCTGGAATATTCTAAGAAGTCGTGGGTCATTGGACTAGAAACTTAAGGATGGTATATGTCTTTTAGAGAGGTGTTAATACGCTCTTTTCTCTCTAAATGCATGGCGATATATAGAGGGGTGTTTGGTCCTTTCACCTATAAGTCGAAGATATAGCTAATGCAGTATTTTCCTTGGGGGTTAATATTTTCTTATGGTAATATTAGGAAATGTTTAAAATACAAAATATAGCTATTTATATAGTAATGGCATTTTGGTCATTTTAATAGCCAATAAGATACGTCTTTTTGGTCCTCAGGATAGCCCGTAAGTCCTAATTATTTTAGGTTGAGGAAATGGTCACAATAAAAAGAATTTCATTTTATTCAAAAAGTCTAATTTATTTTTTGGACTAGAATAAAATAAAGGAACGAGAGAAATTAAATTTATTATCTAGTTTAATTAGTTAATTATTTATTTAAGGCCTAAGGCAAGATTGAATAATTAAAAAAATTACCCTGGGCTTAAACTAATTAATAAAAGGCTTAAATAATTATTTTAGTTCATTTTGGCTCATTAATTATTTATTGAGTTATTTTAATAGGCTTGGGAAATAAATAATTAATGGTTATTATTTTTGGGCTCATTAGGTCCAAGAAAAATAATAAATTATTTTAATCGAATAGCATAGACTAAATGGCTATTTTTATTCACGGTACAGAAGAGTTAAGGATTACCCAAACCTCTTCTATTAACAACCTTCGGATGTTTTGAAATATCAAAACCTCGGGGGTTTGGTTATATGAGATAGTGAAGAGTCATAGGTTGTGATAGGCGTTCTTCTCTTTCATAGAAAAGCACACGACACAGAGGAAAAAACCAGAGCTTTTCTCTTTCTCTCTCGCTTATTTCTTTTCTTGGTCTTTTCATCTTTTCGATTTTGCTAATTAATAGCAAAGGATCAAGAAGGTCCTTTCCTCGCCTAGGTTCTTTCACCAACATAGGTTGGATGGAAGAATATGCTAAGAAGCAAAGAGCTTCACGTACATGCCAAGGAGAAGCCAAAGGATCACTAGTTATCAACCAAAAGTTTTATCGAGTAAGAAAGATGTGACTGTCGTTCTATCGTCTTCCTTACGGCCAAACAAAGCAACGCCTAGAAGAGGTATTCATTTTTCGCCTTCCGCTGCGCCGTATATGGTGCCTTTTCTGGTTTCTTTTTCATCGCATGCATGGCTTCCTCTGTATTCATTGCCTTCATATGCGTCCATTGCCTTTTTGCCTGACAAATGGAATGGAACAAAGATGTGTTAGCATCACCCTGCTTAATCCATTTAATTCTGGCTTTCTTGCACCAGAAAGACACCTAACAAGCCAAGAAACAAGCATGATTCACCCTGGCCTCATACATCCTAGTTCTATTATTAGAAGTGGGTGCAACCTCATAATTAAACTCAGCCTGAATAACGTCATTTTTTGAGCATTGAAAATAGGTAAAAATGTTACCAAGTAGTTCCTCATTCTAATTAGTTTTAAGGGCATTCTAGCAGCTCACAAGTAACAATTTGGATGCTATTATCATCAAAGTGCTTGGATCAAGCCTGCTTAATCAAACTTTGGAATCCCTCGTAGTTGGTCCACATTAGCATGAATTTAAAGGGCTTAGGGGATGAAGGAGGCGATAGTAGACTAACAGTAACAAGAAGAGGGGTATGATCAAAACCCTGCAATATAAATAAGTAACAGAAGTGTTGTGAAACATTTCGTCTCATTGTTTATTCACCATAGCTCGGTCTAGCCTTTCCATGCAAGGACGCTTTCCTTATCTTACCCAAGTAAATTGGCTCCCAAAAAAGGAGCAGTCCCTCAAATAACAAGTCTTGACAAAGGTAACAAAGTCCTCAATCCCTGGCAAAAAAAGACTACATATACCAGGATGTTCAAAAATGACATATATAGTATTAAAGTCTCTCCCGAGAGACCAAGGCCCCCAGCAACTGTGATTTAAAGGTAATTAAATTGGTCCAGAGCTATTGGCGTGACAACCTAGTGCAAAGTCCATAGACGAAGGATGTAGTTAATGAGTTTCTAGGTGATAGTTCAAAGGAGAGTAAAATTATATAATCAGATGTGGACAACACTGAAAACTAAATAAAATTTTGCTAAAAAATCTAGATTTTCCCAGAAGAAGTCAAGCAACAATCTAAAAAGCTAAGTCTAAAAGCAAATTTATTGAATTTTTAATGAGGCAACCAAAGGTTCAATAATTTGAACCATAGATAATTTGTGTTTTTTACTAAGTTTTTTAAGCCTGTTATTCTAAAAAGGATCAGCAATCCCACAAATATTCCATATGATGATATTCATTGGGGAGAGGTACAAGAAGGGGGCAAAAATATTGAAGCTTAACTCGACGTCAAGGCTGGATCGTGCACGTAGTAGTGTTATGTTGCACTGTTTCTCGTTGATGGACCTCTCTTTTTGATTTTTTTGAGGCCTAAAGACATTATATTTCTAATGCAAAATTAAACTGCAAATCACCATGGCAGAAAACTCAAATTTTGATGCATCACCATCTTTAGATTTTAGGGCCATTTTATCTTTTTCATTATCAAAATCAGGAAGCAATGGAAACTTTCCCGTATAGGGATCATTCTTTGAGATAAGTTTGTTTAGCGAGACTCAACTTGGAAGAGTTTCAGTGCCAATGGAGTTGTTCTATAAGGTAGGTCCATGCGAAGTCAAATCCAAAATAAGGCTGATAGTGTTTGTACTTACGCCGCCACCCTCCATCACAGAGGGATTGTTTATGGAAACATGTGTAACATCACTCTTTTTCAAGGGCATCAATGATAGTGAGCAACAGTACCACCAACTAATAGGTGAGATTGATTAGCGGGTCTAGGCCTGGGCATCTCTAGAGAAGCTATGTCTATGAACTTAGAATTAGGGTTTAGGGGAGGTGCAACCCCGTAGTGTTTGTAGGGTTGACAGAAGTTGCAACTGGTTGAGGTAATCTCTGTCACAGCAGGTTCTGGCAGCTTTCTATATCGAGAGGGAGTATTGGCTAGGGGAAGGGGATTCTCCCTACTCTTAACTGGTGGCTTAGGTAGCTTGTTCTTCTGCAAGTCATCAAGAGTCTAATCCTTGTCTTTTCGGTGTTATGGGAATTTGAAAGTAACCAGAAAAATCATCTAAAAAGTAATAAAAATCATGTCTGGCTAATCTTTCTAGCATTTGATCAATGAAAGTGAGAGAAAAATGGTCCTTTCTAGTTACCTCATTTAATTTTCTATAATCAATGCAAACCCTCCAACTGGTTACCAATTTCATTGGGATCAACTCATTTTTTTCATTTGTGCTCACAGTCATTCTTTCCTTATTTGGTACCACTTGTGTTGAACTCACCCAAATGCTATCAAAAATAGGGTAAATGATGCCGGAATCTAATAGTATAATCACCTTACCTTTTACCATATCACTTATATTTGGGTTCAACGTACGTTAGGGTTGCACTACAGGTTTGACTCCTTCTTCTAGCAAAATTTTGTGAGTGCAAAAGGAAGGGCTAATTCCCTTATTGTCCATGATTTTTCATGCAATGACTCTTTTATATTTTCCCAATAGGCTTACCAATTTGGTCTTTTATTCATAAGTGAGGCCTTTTGCTATGATCATTGGCAATTTTTCTCCATTAGCCAAAAATGCATATTCCAAGTTCTCAAGAAGGTCTTTGAGGTCCAATTTCGATAGTTCTTTAATGGATGACTTCATCCTTCTCAAACTGCTTTTTTTATTTTTCTCAAATTCTCCCAACTCACAGACCCTTATTTGAATCCTCCAAATATGCAATTGGTTGTTCTATGAAGTTCATAGAGAGATTGACAAATGATTTACTGCACAAAATCAAATATAGACTCATCAAGAATATCAATATTTAAGCAAGAATCATTATAAGATGTAGGATGTTGCATGTTTTTGTGGATTTTGATAGTGACTTCTTCATCCCCAACCCTAAGTGTCAATATTCCCCCGTGAACATCAATTAATGCTTTGACAGTAGCTAGGAAAGGTCGACCTAGGATTAAAGGAACTTTAGAATCTTCATCCATATCAAGAATAACAAAATCCACATGAAATATGAATCTATTCACTTTAACCAATACATCCTCAATTATTCTCCTATGATATTTAATAGATCTATCCGTAAGTTGAATACTCATCCTAGTAGGCTTGTACTCACCTAGGCCTAATTTTTTGAAAGTTTTGTATGGCAAAAAATTAATGCTAGCACCTAAGTCCACTAATGCATTACAAAATGTAAGAGTACTAACAGGACAAGGAATAGAAAAACTCCCGGGATCATTTTCTTTTTGTGGTAATGTCCATTGGTCTTGCAGGATAGTATAGCATTCTTTATTTAAAACTACAGTAGATAATTCTTCCAACCTTTTTTTTTTTTGTTGACAAGTATGCTTTTGTGGAATTTTGCATATTTGGGCATGTGTATCAAAACCTCACTGAGTGGAATATTTATGTATAGTTGTTTGAATATTTCTAAAAACTTATCAAATTGTGCATCTTTTCTTGTTTTTTGTTGGTGCCAGCCCATTTTTTTTAGATGGTGCCGGTTCCGTGCTAGAATTAGGTAGCTCCTTACCACTCCGTAATGTAATGGCATCTAAATCATGTTATGTTTCTACCCATAATGGTGACTTAATCACTAGATTTGTTAAAAACCAAATTTGCGTCTCCATGTTTCGAATCATTTTCTCAAATTTTGACAATGTGTCATCTATCTTGCGAAAGCATTTGGTTACATAGGTGGCAAATTTCTCTAATACCCCTTCTAAGGCAGTGGAGTTGGATGGTCGAGATGTCATCTCTTGAGACATGTTAGGATACCGTCCCATGTTCCAATTGGCCATCTTACCTACATAAAGTAGCTTGTTAGTATCATATACACATAGTTCAAAATCAAATCATGTTAGTTAGTTAGTTAAGGTAAATGTAAACAAACAATAAGATATGACACTCAGTTACACAAAGAACATATATACATATTTACATATTTACATATACACATATAAACATATGCACATGGTTAAATCAACAAAATCTAAATTTTCATGATATTATTCCCCGGCAACGGTGCAAAAAACTTAATGCATAAATTTTGGGTGTATAGAAATCATTAAATTTAAATCTATCCCTTAGTCAAGTTTTAATTAAAACATTAATTCCAAAATACACATACGAGCAAGTATACCCATCACAAGTATAGTATAGGGAATTAATGAGTATCGATCCTCAAAAGAACAAGCGCACACTAATCACTTTTCATTCATTATTTAACCAACCATTAAAGTGATAAAATAACAAAAAGAAAATAAATATATATATATATACAACTCAAGGATATGAAAATATACCATTTAGACAATTACTCTTGAAAACATGATAATGAATCATTTAGCAAGTATCACAATCAATTATCATCTTTGTCTCATGAAGGATTTAATATAGACCACTTCATTTGCAATTCATGGCATCACTATCTTCTAGCTAAATCAGTGAAAATATTTTGTCTTAACCAATTTATCCAAAAGATGCATTAAAATCAATTCTCATATAAACCTCTATATTCTAGGTGATTTAAAATATGAAATTAATCAATGAATCCATATTTTAGCAATCATCAACTAACCTTTAATTACCTAAGTTCTTGACAATTAACCCATTTTTTAAGCAAGTTAAGAGATAACAAATATGAAATTAATTAATTGAAGTCATTATCAACCCCTTTTTTAAACAAGTTAATAATAAGTATCCATCAACCAACTCCATAAGAAAAACAAGTAATCAAATCTTAAGATAAATAATGAATTGATCAAAAGACTAAATTAATTCAAGAAATCATGAATCCCAAAAACAAAGTCAAATTACAATGAAAACATCAATTACATCATTATTCTTAAAATAGAAAACAAAGGTTAAAAGAAAAAAGTCATGGACAAGCCCTTCTTCTTCTCTTTAGAAATCTTCTTGAATAATACTCATTGAATGGTAAATCTCTCATTCTTTGAATGATTGGAAGTTTAAATCCTTGGATTCATTACTTTTTCATGTGTTTTTCTTGTTTAAATAAGTTATTTTATGCAAAAATTTGTTGCTTAAGAAGTTTTAACCAAGTAGGATTCGAAAAATGCCAAAATCCTTTGGAAAATACCAAAGTTGTGCACGAGAATCGTGCGTGTTCGGACTAGACACAGTGCCGGGTAGCTTTGACCCAGTTGGCACCAAGTACATTTTGCTTGGCCTCCTGGACATTGCTCTATTTTCTCTGTTTTTTAGATTAGACCTGGTGCTTAGTTTAGTTGCTAGACCTAGCACTAGGAGCATGCTGGAATTTTTCCCTTTTTGCTCAAAATCTTCTCAATTCTACATAAATTTATCAAAAACACTTTCCACAACTAAAATATCAAATAGGAATAAATATGCCTAGTTATTATATTAATCTCAAATAATTAGGAAAATAGTAATGATTTTTGCCCCTATCAGTAATTTAGTATTTTATCCGATGAAGATTTTGTTTAAATAGTATATTACAATATAATCATTTCTTTCCCCAAAAACTATATTTTACATAAGCAAAAATTGTGTTATTAGTATATCCATTCAAATTATTTTCATTCATGCATCATGATATTTATTTTGAAAACAGTGCCGCAACTACACACCTCGGACTTCTTGCGATTATTTATAATCTCACACATTTTTTTTTAATCAGGTTTTCAGGAGGAGGTAGGTTTATCAAGACCGGAACATGAAGTTCTATTTTGTAATAGTGTTAGGTCTTAATATTTCTGTTAACTTTAATTACGGATGATTAACTAGATTTTCTTTAAGACAAACTTAGAATTTTTATTTTACTTGATCTTAGCAAATTTCTTTGTGATGTAATTTAAGATTAAGTACAAAAAATTTATCCTTTTTCCTTTACTTTCTTTCCTTTCGATTCTTTTGTACCACATTATAAAGACCTTTGGTCCAAAGGATGAGGTGACATCTCTGGCCATTAGGCCGCTTATTAAGGGGTGTAACAATCTTCTCCCGTCAATACTTCTTGTAACTCCTTCACCTCTTAAGCTTGCAATCTAGCTTACTTCACATTTCTGCTTAATGTATCCGCAACCACTTTAGCCTTTCCGTGGTGATAATTGATCTGGCAATGATATTCCTCCAAAAATTTCATCCATCATCTCTATCTCAAGTTTAGGTCATTTTGGGTGAATAAGTATTTTAAACTCTAATAATTCATGAATATTTCGTACTGAGCATCGTACAAGTAATGTCACCACTTCTTCAGAGAAAAAATAATAGCTACTAACTCCAGATCATGCATGGGATAATTCACCTTGAATAGTTTAAGCTTTCTTGAGGAGAAGGCCACAACTTTCCTCTCCTATATTAGCATTGCTCCCAATCCTTCCTTTGATGCATCCATATATAGAGCATAAAGCTTTCCTTCTTCTGGCAAGATCAATACAAGTGCTATCATCAACCTCTTCTTCAACTCTTGCAAGCTCCTTTTACACTTTTCATTCCATGAGAAGTGTACATCTTCTCGCAATAGCCTAGTCAAAAGCGATGCAAGAGTTGAAAACCCTTTCATGAATCGCCTATAATACCCGGCTAATCCCAAGGTACTCGTAATTTCTATAACAGTCTCAGGTTGTTTCCAGTTTTCAATGGCTTCAATCTTGGCAAGGTCTACCTTGATTCCCTTATTAGTACAACATGCCCTAAAAATGAAACTATATCCAGCCAAAATTCACACTTCCTGAACTTACTATGCAACTGGTGCTCCTTCAACTTTTCCAAAATTAACTTGAGGTGTTCTGCATATTCCTCCAGGCTCTTGGAATAAATCAATATGTCGTCCATAAAGATCATGACAAATTTGTCCAAATAAAGTCGAAATATCTAGTGCATCATGTCCATAAAGATTGCGGGTACATTAGTCAACCCAAAAGGTATTACAATAAATTTGTAGTGCCCATACCAGGTGTTAAACGCAGTCTTAAGAATGTCTTTCTCCCGAACTCACTTAGTAATTTTCTTGCCTCAGATCAAGCTTAGAGTAATAACTAGAGCCTCTTAATTGGTCAAACAACTCATCAATGAGCAGGAGTGGGTATTTGTTCTTAATTGTCAATTGTTTAAACCATGATAGTCAATGCACAAATGTAGTGTCCCATTATTTTTTTTTTTCACAAATAACACCAGTGCTCCGCACGGTAAAGTTCTTGGCCTAATATACCCTTGTCCTAACAATTCTTCCAACTGTTCTTTTAACTTCTTGAGTTCTATAAGGGCCATGCGATACGGTGTCTTGGAGAACAATTTCGCCCCTGGTATAAGGTTAATGGTGAACTCCACTTCCCGTGATGGGGGTAAAGTTGAAAATTCCTCGGGAAATACATTGGCAAACTCTTGCACTACGATAGTGCTTTCTGGAGTACTCTCCTCCTCAGGTTTGTTAATCAGGTGTGCTAAATAACATTAACATCCCTTCTTTAGCATCTTCTGAGCTTTAGTTCTCAAAATTAAATGTTTCAATTCTTTTACCTTATCCCTCTTTGAATTCTAGAACACCCTTCCCAGATCTAACAAATTGGCCCAATTTGTTCTTCCAATCTAACAAAGAGCCATGTTTAGCCAACCAATCCATACCTAAAGTAACGTAATAATCCTCATATGGCATCATAATAAGGTCTCCAGGTAGTTTTTCCCTCCCTGCTTCAATTTCACACCATTCTATAAAGTTTCCTGCTTCTCCAGATTTCCCCAAAGAAATGCTAACTAACAAGGTATAGGGGAGGTTTAAAGTAGTAAAACCAAAATAGTATGCACAAATGATGTTTATATAAGAATGCATAGAGCCAGGGTCAATCAGTGTATTTATTTTACAGCTTCAGATAGAAAGCATAACTTCCACCACTGCAGGATCTACACCTTGTTCTCTACAGTTCAGGGCATACACTTGAGCTTTCACTTGGGGCCTTCGATTGTTTCCCCCATGATTCACTCTATTCCCACGATGGACTAGATTCACTACTGGGGCTAGGTTGCTATTATTGTTCTGAAATAACTTGGGGTAACTATTCTTCACATAATTGGGGTCGCCAAATTTGAAATAGTTCCTGGGTGCTTGCTTATGCCAACAATGCTTTTCCATGTGTCCCATTTTTCTACAGCACTGGCAAGTTATCATGCTTTGAACTGTCCCAATGGGATTTATCTTCACCTGCATTCCTATATTTCTCCCTTGTGGTTCAACTGGCTTTTTTAACCTAGAATTACTTAGTGGATGGGAAGGTTCTTCCAGCAATTCGACTTTCATCCTCATTTTCTATCCTAATGGCTACATCCATTGCAGTAGCATATGTAGTAGGGAGAATGGGGCTAAGGCTCTCCTCAACTCTTATCTCAGGTCCCTTGATGAATTGGTGTGTCCTATTCTATTCTGTGCCTATTAGACGACGACAATACTTTGATAATTTGTTAAATTGCGCCATATACTGTGCTACAGACATATTTTCTTGCTTCAAATTTTGAAATTCATCGTCTATTTTCTCAATAATCTATTGTGGGATGAACTCTGCCTGGAGAATTTCCAAGAAATAGTCCCAGCTCCATTCTTGTTTAGATTGCTTCCAAACCTCTTGAACTTATAACCACAAATCGCGAGCCAGTACTCTTAAGCAAAATCTAACCTTACCATTCTTTCCTCCGTATACTACAAAGTGGGGAAGATATCCCCTATTTGTTCAATCCACATCTTAGCTTTTTGCGCTTGTTCTGCTTCACCAAAGTACAATAGTGGTTGAAACTTGAGAAACCTTTCAAATGCCTCGTCTTTGCCTTGTGTGGCCCTACATTCTGTCAGATTCTATAGAATCTCAGTTATTTGTCTAAAAGTTTGGCCAACAGTAACCTTTTGGGGTTCATTATTTTTCCATACCACATTTTTAGCTTTTGACCCTTCATTTTGTTCACTTGTGGTGGGGTTTGCGGTAGGGTCGTTTCTATGGGGTGGTGGTCTTCCAGCCTATAGTCTGCATCCGCGCAGCATGATTATGCTTTATTACATAGATTTGTCATTAGTTGGGCATTCAAAGATTCATACGAAAGCAGACAATGTATGTGTGATATGATAAATGTAAGAAGTTTATAATATAATTAAGTAAATAAATATAAGAACCAGCATCATTTCATAATTGACTACAATCAAGTATGTGATCATGCATTCCATCTATGTATATGTATACCAAAAAAGCAGTGGTATTTGAAACATCCATGCACACATAAGCCTTACAGTAGGCAAGTTCCTAACTAGTCAGGTTAGTAAATGAGCATGTAGATCAGGAATCTAAAAATAGGCATTTTATAAGTCACCAAATACGTTAGTCACCTATCTTCTACTTTTTCTTATAGTCAGTAGTCTAATACTTCTCAAAGTCACTGTCAGTATCCTCCTGTAAGTCATTTTCGAAATTGGCTCTTCTAGTGGGCCTACTCTCCTTAAAGTCTTCCTCAGCCTCCACTCTTGGCTCTTCGTACTCTATCTCTCCAGGACCCTTGATCTCTTATGCTAGGGTTTCTTTAGCTGGCTCCACCTTAGGTTCAGCAACCATCTCACCTTCGCTCTCAGAAGACATTTCTATGATCTCAATCACATCATCCTCTTCAGATTCAAAAGTAGAGGAATCTAAAAAGTCGGGGTTTATAAGCTCTAGTGGTGGTGGTCATCGACAGTAGGGGTTCATAGTCTTACAAGCGGTTCATAACATCCTCACCATCCTACAACAATCATTATTTGCTTAGTCCTAAAATAAATCACCGAAGAAGTAAAAATTAGTTTAGATCTAGAAATTTCTAATTAGAATTCCAATTCCAGACTCATCTCAAACTCATGCTATTCCTAACTTACGCTTAGTTCATACAAAAACCTTAATCCTATTCTAAGCTTTGATTTAAACTTAGGCTCTGAAATCAATTGTCACGCCCCGTGGCCACAGACCCGAGAGTGCAACTATGGGTTTGGCAGCACCCACTGTCAACTACTTGTCCACCATTCTAACTTGGCCAAAATAGATATTCCAAGTTGATAATGGGTACTTAAGTCCATCCTTATATACCATTCATACTTCTCATTCCAATCCCCTGTAGGATTGGGGTATCAAAAAGCGAACAGTATGTAAACTCTTCTCAGTAGTTGTTCTTTGGATCATCTGGAAGGTAAGGAACTTGCTCCTTTATGATGCAAAAGCTCCGTCCATTTCCTGAGGTCAGCATAAAGTAGTGGCCTTTGCACAAAATTTTACAAGTGTGCATCCTTTGTCATCTGCCCTTTCCCTTGTTGGTGTATTAGCTCATCTCAAAATCAAGTAGTCTATAGAGAAGGCTATTTCAGTTCTTCCTGTTCACTGGTCTGGATCAGTTGAGGGATTTGATCACATTCTCAATGTGGATGGTGCCTCTAAGGGCAATCTTGGCATGGCGGGTACTGGTGGTGTAATCCGAACACCAACTAGTTCCTTCATTCTAGCTTTCAGTAAAAGGTTCGGAGTTTGCGCAAATTTGACTACAAGGATGAAGGGTCTTTTGCAGGGTCTAAAACATTGTATTAAGAGGAGGCTTAGTAAAATTCTCATCCAATCTTACTCATTGGCATTGCGTCAACAATTTACTGGTAAACAAGTTGTGCCATGGCGTTATAGGCAGATCTTTGAGCATATTCTCTACCTCTCTCGGCAATTCACTTGCATGCGGCTAGTTCATATTTTTGGTGAAGCTAATCGGGTAGCAGATTACATAGCAACTATGGGATGTACTTAGTCTTTTTTCTTTTCACAATTTACTGAATTACCACAGGATGTCAAAGGCTTGTGTAATTTAGATAGGATGCATTTCCTTTCGCTTCGTGTAAAACACTCAACAGCTTATTCTTTTTAGTAAATGGGTTGGGGTCTTGCTAAATCCCCTCTGATAAATAAAAAATAAAAAATACGTGCCTAATGGTAAGGAGGTCAATATTTTAATTTTCAATACAACTTTATAATCACAAAATATGTATATGTGTGGATATATATATATATATATATATATATATATATAAGAATTACTTATATTTTTTAAGTGAAACATAATAAAACACAATTTAATAAATGAAAATTTATTCCTATTACTATTAATTTAAGATTGCAGAAACTGTTCCACTTTAGTCATTATTTGTTGTAGTGAGAAATACTTTAAAAATACGTCAATTACAAGATTGTGTGTTATATTTTTTCCATCTTTAGTAAGTACTCCCTTTGTCTGAAAATGTATATTCTATTTGTCAAATACAAGCATATAAAAAAATCGGTGGAATTTGATAGTGTAAAAAGTTAAATGTCACAAAATGTCCCTATTAAAAATTTTGAAAGAAATTAATTTTATTGATGGATTAGCAAATTGGAGGGAATAAGCATGTGGATACCACTGAATTATTTGAAAGTCAAATCTTGATATTTAGTATGGAAACTTTTATCTTTGGAAGGTTTTAGTTATTTTGAAATGTTTTGAATGATCCTTTTACTTAGAAAGAAGCAGATGTTTTGAATAAATTAAAATGGTAAGTAACATAGTTATTTTGAAATAAAGAGAGTAATATATTTTTTAATTTGTTAAGACACTTTTTTGCAGTAATATGAAAAAAGGTACTCAGAGGTAATGTCAATTTCTCATTTTTTAGATTATGATGTACTTACTACATTTCTATTTGGATTACAAATAGCAGAACTTTATAGTTTAAATATCCTTCGAGTGTTTGCAAGATGTAAACTCAAACATTCAAAAAAAAAAAAAATCTTCAAAAAACTGCTCAAATATCAGCTCTGCTTGCTTGCCAATTACACATATTAAGAATTTGTAAACTTTTATTATATAAAATGCTAAAATACCTTAAATGCTCTTATTTAAGTGTCTTAAAATAAATAATTTCACTATTAAAGTTTAAATAAATTGTGGAATGTGATTATTTAACCTTGAAAGTCAACCTTGGAAACTATGAAGCAACACTAAAACTATAAATCTTAGGGTAGAAAATTGCATATTTGAAAAATTAATACATAAATATTAATGGTTTTAATAGGGATAAATTTTGAAAAAAAAAATGACAAATAATTCTTTTATTTAGAACGAGAATACGTAATTTGAGGCAAATAAAAATAGATATTAGGATAGACAAATTAGGACAAAGGAAGTATTATATATCTCATCAAATTCATTGTTAAATAAATTACTAATGTTAGAGTTTTATTCAAAATATACTCTTTATTATGAGATAGCAATAGTATTTTACACATCTTCCTTGTCAACCCCGTTATAAAATCTATTTCAAGTTTTAAATATCCTTTTTCATGTTGCATTTTTAATTGCAGAATTGCAATGATTTGCCATTCGTTGCAATACTTTGCCACTAGATTACAAGCAAAATGAAACAACACATGAATAATATCTAAATGTTACGAGCAAATTCATTATTTAAATAAATTTTGATTTATATTTCTTTGAAAACAATACTATTTGCAATGAGCAATCAAATTGTAATGCAAAATTTTGCTTCATGCATTTTTCATTGCAAACTCATTATAAACTTTCTTTAATTATAAATTTATTCTCTCATTGCATTTTATTTTTATAATCTAATTGCAAAATTGTAATGAATTATAACTCATTATAAATTCATTGTTGCAAAATCAATGTATTCTAATATTCAACCCCTTTCGTTTCAAGGAAAAATACTGCTGACAGGGCCTACCATTGCATACAATTACGGCATCCAGAGAGTAGAAGATCAACACTTCTAACTCCTGCAACTGCCACAACTTTTAATATGAAACGTAACATGGCCAAAAAACTAAGATAAGAAAGAGAACGGCTTCAAGCGCGCGCTTTGAAAAATTCTGTATCAAGTATGGAAAGGCCGCAAACTAATCTTGAAGTCTATCACCTTACTCTAATAGCACCTAAAATTTTATAACATGTGTGATTGTTCTTTGTCGTACAGTCAATACATATTTACGTTCTTACAATGTAAATTGCACACCATATTAACATGTGTTATTTACATCTTCTGCAACATGTCAAAAGAAAAATAGTTCACTTGAAAAGAAAAATGTAGCTAGAACCATCATGCAGGCCTATTGTATAGGTAAATATGTCGAGTTGGTCCTCTTGAACTTGGGTGAATAATATTTTTCTAATTTTTTTTAATTCAACGGCAAGTTCAAATTTACGAGCAAAATATATAATTTTATTCATGCATTTGTAAACTGAAACTTGAATTTTATCACTCTCTTGACAAAATTAATTCAAGTACTCAAGTCTCTATCTAGAATCTTTTTGTCGTGATTCTGAGACATCAAAGTCTTCATTTCGCGCAAGATATTGTCTTAGTAGATTCAAGGAACAAATGGTAGAATCAAACCTTGCTTTTCGTGCGTAATTAGCGGTGGCAACTGGGCCGGTCCGCACGGTTTTGGGCCGTGCCGGGCTGGTCCCAGAGAGGGGCGGGTCGGTCCCTGGGCTAGAGGCCC